>JAQNBH010000016.1:50776926-50862479 GCA_028752905.1 Cladorhizidae sp. MBARI D1340-BT2 | reverse complement strand
TAGAGACAGCCATAGTATAGAGTCATCATTCCGTTCAATATCAAAATAATGATGAAGGATTGTGCAACAACATTCTCGTGTGTGTTTTTCCCTCATCCCCCCCCCCCCCCCCATTTCAATATACACTAGTCCTTATACAACCTGCTAGCATTCTTGTCAATGTGTACTTCCTCAGGGTACTACTGGATTGATCCCAATGTCGGTAATGCCATGGATGCTGTGCAAGTGTATTGCAGTCAGCCTGGCTGTTCCTGTTTAGACTGCGAGACTCCAGACAACTCTGCCCACACACAGCACTGGCCTGGCGCCAGGAACACTCTCTTCTCTTCTCTAGGTCACCATGTACGTGAGGAGCTTATTTATTAGTGTTAGACAATTTCCTGTTGCCACTTTGAAATATATATGCAGAGCATCACTCTTCTCTCACTTGTAATATATATGCAGAGCATCACTCTTCTCTCACTTGTAATATATATGCAGAGCATCACTCTTCTATTATATGATTTTTGGTGGGAGGGGGAGAACGACAGCACTGTCACCTGTCACTGGAGGTCAAGGGTTCCCTTGAGTATTTTAGATTGTGCCTGGCTAGACGAATCCTTATCAATAATTTTAGTATTGTTGTTAGTATTTTAACTTTCTCTGAAATTCTGATGCTTTGAAAATGTTGAATATTAATATTGTGATTTAAAAAATATGCTCTTGCATAGATTATTTGAGGAACCCTATCTACCCCACTATCCCCTGTATAAAACACTGTGTAGACATCATTTTTATTTTTGCTATAGATGACTTGCCCCATCTCAGTGGATCAGCTGTCGCTCCTCAGATTACTGAGTTCAAGTGCTAAACAGGTTTTTACTCTTCACGATTCTAAAGCCGATTTCGAGTTCATAGGAGCAGACGGAAAAACTCTCAGTGCCTCGCACATCAACAAAGAACAGGTGAGCAGGGGGTGGGCGTGGCAGAATAGCTCACTTCTGCATAATTATGCCCGCACTAAGTGATTCTAAGCATTCTGTGTAATATTGATTAATTTTCACAGCGTGCAAATTGTGCTTAATTAGAGCAGAATAATATTAACTAATGCAGCAATTCATAAGGAACATGTAAATACCAAATTGGGTCCACAATTCTGAAATTGTTTGCGAGAATGAAAAGTTCCCCATATGTCATTCACTTAATTAGAGCAGAACAGCCAAGCTGGTGTAATGTGTCAGTTAACCTCGAGTAGATGACCTCCCTTAGTTTTGGCTATCATATGCTCTCGATCAAGCACGCCATTATAAAAATCCATATATATATATTATCTGTTGACAGATCGGCAAGTTCAGAACTGACTTTGTTATCCAAGGGGAGCCAGAATGGCTGCCACTGGACAACTTCATCCCACACGACGACACCTTCGGCTTCGAGCTTGGGCGTGCATGTTTCTGCAATCAACAGTAATATTGAATATTCTAGTAGATGTAATACTGGAGACCAAGCAGGCCACGACTGTCGATAAGACTGGTTTCTGTGTAATTATGCTGTTGTGTGTATAACATACACTCTCTGTTGTAGTAACCACATGAAATTATTTTCTTGTTTTCTTTCTGGTGTGTATATATGTATGTATGTGTGTGTGTGCATATATAATTGGCATATGTACTCTTGTGATGTAAACTCAATAAATGTTTTCTCACTTCTTTCACATGATGGGATTTACAAAAGTATCAGATTCACTCAATAAGAACAGAATGGGCAGGAAATTATTTTTTGGTGCAGTTATTCCCTTAATTAGAACAGAACATGGGAATTCAAATATAGACGGCTATCAACAAATTTGCAATAATGCAACTGTCCCCACCGAATTAGAACACGCAAATAATGCAGTCATTTAATAAGAACTGAACAACAGGTGAAGCAGCCGTCTACTTTGTTTATCTCTGTGGCCTGAGGGAAATCTCGTCTCCAAATTTTCAAACACTGCACAAGAACCCGGGTGTGCTTCCTCGGATGCATGAACCAGCGTGTTGTTCAGGTAGAGCCAATTGGCTCCAATATCATCCGGAACTTCGAGATAATTGTATTTGAAGTGATCCTTCTCCATGACCTTGCGAACATTGCTAGCTGCCATCGAGGTGCCGATGGTGATGAGATCACGACCAGCCATGGAGAGGAAGGAGGACTTCCTTCTTGTAGGGCAACACTAGTGACAGGATGAGGGAAGGCAGCTGCTAGCTGGTGGATCCCTGCCTATGAAGGTGCATGGATAGATGAGAGGACAGACACACAATAGTGATGAGTCTTCTCATTAGAACAGTTCCACGAAGAAGGGATAACCACATTTTTAAGATGTGTATTCCTGAATGAATTATGCTTGCACTTCAAGCTAGCGATTTGAAAGCAAGGTATAACTCACCATCAATTCCCCCCCCCCCCCCCCCCCCCCCCTAAATTTGGAACCATTAATATTGCTTCATGAACTTTCCAATGATCTACGTTATGTGTTGCACAATGAGTGCGCCGACATCAACCACGCTATGAGTGGGCCGACGTCAACCACGCTGAGTGGGCCGACGTCAACCACGCTATGAGAGTGGGCCGACATCAACCACACTATGAGTGGGCCGACGTCAACCACGGGCCAATATAACCACGCTATGAATGGGCCGACGTCACCACACTATAAGTAGGCCAACATAACCAGACTATAAGTAGGCCAACATAACCACGCTATGAGTGAGAATTCATACATCAAGGTATGCCACTGATTTTTCCTTTTGAACTTTATTGACCTTTGCTTCCATGTGGTCATCTGATTTGCGCTCATAACAACATGGTTGTGTGCAATATAGCGAAACGAGTTCCCCAATGGATTCAGAGTGCATGGTTGGGAGCGAGGGGATGAGGAGGAATATAGGAGTAACTAATGCAGGTGTGTTTCTATTGGTGGCATTGTTTGTTGTAGGGTCTTCCGGGTAATCCAGGTGCAAATGGTGATAATGGTCAACCAGGACCCAGCGGAGTGCAAGGGCCAGTCGTGAGTCCCTCCGTCCTCGTCTGTCTCTGTCCAATCCTCTTTACTTTTTCACTTTCTTCTCTCGCACACACAGGACAATAATCTCTATGATTGTGTCGGTAAACTATGGACTCCTTTCTTCTCTCTCACTCTCTGCTTCTGTTTCCTCCCCAAAGATATTCATGGTGTCTACGTCCATCTTTTTGTTAATTCTATAGGGAGAAAAGGGAGACATTGGGCTACCAGGAATATCGGTGAGTTCTACAATGTAATTCTTCCATGATCCTCTTAAGTGATGTGAGGGAAAGTTCTCCTTGGGGGTAGGAGTTTGGGAGGTAGAGTGATGATGATATTTGTCGTCATCGAGCGGTAGAAGATGTGGGTGTGGCTTCAAAAGGCATTGGCCTAGACCTCTATTCCCTTGTGCAACTTTCAAGGAAAACCACTCCTTAAAACCCCCACCAAATCCGAAGACTTGCATATGTGACGATCCTTTACCTAACCATCCATGTTACGCCCCTTTACTGTGCTTGATGCTCTAGCATCAAATGATCCTTTACCATACTCCGTGCATGCAATGGCCCTTGACTGGACTCCACAGTCGTGCATGATTTTACCACGCTGAGCTGTATTGCCTCGACCCACTCTCATTTCCTTAACCATCCTTATAGGGTGCTAAAGGAGACCGAGGACCTGCTGGAGTATCGCATACGATTAGTCTCGGCCAAGACGTAAGTTAATAGCATGGAATG
The DNA here is from genome assembly GCA_028752905.1 of Cladorhizidae sp. MBARI D1340-BT2. Taxonomy (NCBI): domain Eukaryota; kingdom Metazoa; phylum Porifera; class Demospongiae; order Poecilosclerida; family Cladorhizidae; species Cladorhizidae sp. MBARI D1340-BT2. The sequence goes on along the minus strand of JAQNBH010000016.1, from coordinate 50,858,723 downwards.
TAAACATTTGTGTCAGCTATGCCACCAACCCACATCACATGAATTAGTCCTGCCTACTGTATTTCCACATAGCATGCTGTTGCCCCAAATTACACTCACAAATTTAGATTACGCCTTGCCGCTCAAAGCTTTATGCAAAACCATCAATCTACAATTACTTATGGCTGTTAAATATCCTTGGTTTGATTATGCTCACACCAGCGGCAGAAGAGAGAGAAGCTAGCTTCGGGAAGTGAAATGGATGAGACGTCTCATACTGGCTCTACTAGTTTCTCTCTAGACAGATGTAATGAGCCGGGAGACTGGTGCCGCAGTCAGATTGGACCAATCATTAAGAATATTTTGTGGATCTTCTGTTGTCTGACACACACAAAAAATGACGGAAAATATTTCAACGGGTTATTTTAAGCACATTGTCGTCTAAGATTACGGAACTAATATTTAGCACATACGGTTTTATTTCCATTAGAATCCTCCTCCACCCGATCTCAAGGGAGGTAGCTTCTACCTCGGTGAGAAGCACCCAGACAAGCTCATCAACGAAGGTGTCTTCACCATCTTCAATGAGTTGGACACGATTCGCAACGAGATCAAGTCTATGCTGAAGCCCAATGGGAGCCAACAGGCGCCGGCCAGAAGCTGCTATGATCTCTTCCTCTGCAATCCTTCTTTCAAAGAAGGTCAGACAGTGGGTTGCGATCAGCGCTCTCGTTAAAACAAGGCATCCAAAAAAAAATCACATTCATCTCTACCAATGGCTGCTCCAATATTGTTTATTTTGTAACGATCATTTTGTCCCCTGGACTATGTCAACAGCATTGATAGAGACAGCCATAGTATAGACTCATTGTACCATAACATTGATAGAGACAGCCATAGTATAGACTCATTGTACCATAACATTGATAGAGACAGTCATAGTATAGACTCATTGTACCATAACATTGATAGAGACAGCCATAGTATAGACTCATTGTACCATAACATTGATAGAGACAGGAATAGTATAGACTCATCATCCCGTCATCATCCCACAGCGTTGATGGAAACAGCCATAGTATAGACTCATTGGCCCATAACATTGATAGAGACAGCCATATTATAGACTCATTGTACCATAACATTGATGGAGACAGCCATAAGTATAGACTCATTGTACCATAACATTGATAGAGACAGACCTAGTATAGACTCATCGTCCCCACAGCCATAGTAGTGTAGTCATCATCCCACAGCGTTGTAGAGACAGCCATAGTATAGAGTCATCATTCCGTTCAATATCAAAATAATGATGAAGGATTGTGCAACAACATTCTCGTGTGTGTTTTTCCCTCATCCCCCCCCCCCCCCCCATTTCAATATACACTAGTCCTTATACAACCTGCTAGCATTCTTGTCAATGTGTACTTCCTCAGGGTACTACTGGATTGATCCCAATGTCGGTAATGCCATGGATGCTGTGCAAGTGTATTGCAGTCAGCCTGGCTGTTCCTGTTTAGACTGCGAGACTCCAGACAACTCTGCCCACACACAGCACTGGCCTGGCGCCAGGAACACTCTCTTCTCTTCTCTAGGTCACCATGTACGTGAGGAGCTTATTTATTAGTGTTAGACAATTTCCTGTTGCCACTTTGAAATATATATGCAGAGCATCACTCTTCTCTCACTTGTAATATATATGCAGAGCATCACTCTTCTCTCACTTGTAATATATATGCAGAGCATCACTCTTCTATTATATGATTTTTGGTGGGAGGGGGAGAACGACAGCACTGTCACCTGTCACTGGAGGTCAAGGGTTCCCTTGAGTATTTTAGATTGTGCCTGGCTAGACGAATCCTTATCAATAATTTTAGTATTGTTGTTAGTATTTTAACTTTCTCTGAAATTCTGATGCTTTGAAAATGTTGAATATTAATATTGTGATTTAAAAAATATGCTCTTGCATAGATTATTTGAGGAACCCTATCTACCCCACTATCCCCTGTATAAAACACTGTGTAGACATCATTTTTATTTTTGCTATAGATGACTTGCCCCATCTCAGTGGATCAGCTGTCGCTCCTCAGATTACTGAGTTCAAGTGCTAAACAGGTTTTTACTCTTCACGATTCTAAAGCCGATTTCGAGTTCATAGGAGCAGACGGAAAAACTCTCAGTGCCTCGCACATCAACAAAGAACAGGTGAGCAGGGGGTGGGCGTGGCAGAATAGCTCACTTCTGCATAATTATGCCCGCACTAAGTGATTCTAAGCATTCTGTGTAATATTGATTAATTTTCACAGCGTGCAAATTGTGCTTAATTAGAGCAGAATAATATTAACTAATGCAGCAATTCATAAGGAACATGTAAATACCAAATTGGGTCCACAATTCTGAAATTGTTTGCGAGAATGAAAAGTTCCCCATATGTCATTCACTTAATTAGAGCAGAACAGCCAAGCTGGTGTAATGTGTCAGTTAACCTCGAGTAGATGACCTCCCTTAGTTTTGGCTATCATATGCTCTCGATCAAGCACGCCATTATAAAAATCCATATATATATATTATCTGTTGACAGATCGGCAAGTTCAGAACTGACTTTGTTATCCAAGGGGAGCCAGAATGGCTGCCACTGGACAACTTCATCCCACACGACGACACCTTCGGCTTCGAGCTTGGGCGTGCATGTTTCTGCAATCAACAGTAATATTGAATATTCTAGTAGATGTAATACTGGAGACCAAGCAGGCCACGACTGTCGATAAGACTGGTTTCTGTGTAATTATGCTGTTGTGTGTATAACATACACTCTCTGTTGTAGTAACCACATGAAATTATTTTCTTGTTTTCTTTCTGGTGTGTATATATGTATGTATGTGTGTGTGTGCATATATAATTGGCATATGTACTCTTGTGATGTAAACTCAATAAATGTTTTCTCACTTCTTTCACATGATGGGATTTACAAAAGTATCAGATTCACTCAATAAGAACAGAATGGGCAGGAAATTATTTTTTGGTGCAGTTATTCCCTTAATTAGAACAGAACATGGGAATTCAAATATAGACGGCTATCAACAAATTTGCAATAATGCAACTGTCCCCACCGAATTAGAACACGCAAATAATGCAGTCATTTAATAAGAACTGAACAACAGGTGAAGCAGCCGTCTACTTTGTTTATCTCTGTGGCCTGATGGAAATCTCGTCTCCAAATTTTCAAACACTGCACAAGAACCCGGGTGTGCTTCCTCGGATGCATGAACCAGCGTGTTGTTCAGGTAGAGCCAATTGGCTCCAATATCATCCGGAACTTCGAGATAATTGTATTTGAAGTGATCCTTCTCCATGACCTTGCGAACATTGCTAGCTGCCATCGAGGTGCCGATGGTGATGAGATCACGACCAGCCATGGAGAGGAAGGAGGACTTCCTTCTTGTAGGGCAACACTAGTGACAGGATGAGGGAAGGCAGCTGCTAGCTGGTGGATCCCTGCCTATGAAGGTGCATGGATAGATGAGAGGACAGACACACAATAGTGATGAGTCTTCTCATTAGAACAGTTCCACGAAGAAGGGATAACCACATTTTTAAGATGTGTATTCCTGAATGAATTATGCTTGCACTTCAAGCTAGCGATTTGAAAGCAAGGTATAACTCACCATCAATTCCCCCCCCCCCCCCCCCCCCCCCTAAATTTGGAACCATTAATATTGCTTCATGAACTTTCCAATGATCTACGTTATGTGTTGCACAATGAGTGCGCCGACATCAACCACGCTATGAGTGGGCCGACGTCAACCACGCTGAGTGGGCCGACGTCAACCACGCTATTGAGAGTGGGCCGACATCAACCACACTATGAGTGGGCCGACGTCAACCACGGGCCAATATAACCACGCTATGAATGGGCCGACGTCACCACACTATAAGTAGGCCAACATAACCAGACTATAAGTAGGCCAACATAACCACGCTATGAGTGAGAATTCATACATCAAGGTATGCCACTGATTTTTCCTTTTGAACTTTATTGACCTTTGCTTCCATGTGGTCATCTGATTTGCGCTCATAACAACATGGTTGTGTGCAATATAGCGAAACGAGTTCCCCAATGGATTCAGAGTGCATGGTTGGGAGCGAGGGGATGAGGAGGAATATAGGAGTAACTAATGCAGGTGTGTTTCTATTGGTGGCATTGTTTGTTGTAGGGTCTTCCGGGTAATCCAGGTGCAAATGGTGATAATGGTCAACCAGGACCCAGCGGAGTGCAAGGGCCAGTCGTGAGTCCCTCCGTCCTCGTCTGTCTCTGTCCAATCCTCTTTACTTTTTCACTTTCTTCTCTCGCACACACAGGACAATAATCTCTATGATTGTGTCGGTAAACTATGGACTCCTTTCTTCTCTCTCACTCTCTGCTTCTGTTTCCTCCCCAAAGATATTCATGGTGTCTACGTCCATCTTTTTGTTAATTCTATAGGGAGAAAAGGGAGACATTGGGCTACCAGGAATATCGGTGAGTTCTACAATGTAATTCTTCCATGATCCTCTTAAGTGATGTGAGGGAAAGTTCTCCTTGGGGGTAGGAGTTTGGGAGGTAGAGTGATGATGATATTTGTCGTCATCGAGCGGTAGAAGATGTGGGTGTGGCTTCAAAAGGCATTGGCCTAGACCTCTATTCCCTTGTGCAACTTTCAAGGAAAACCACTCCTTAAAACCCCCACCAAATCCGAAGACTTGCATATGTGACGATCCTTTACCTAACCATCCATGTTACGCCCCTTTACTGTGCTTGATGCTCTAGCATCAAATGATCCTTTACCATACTCCGTGCATGCAATGGCCCTTGACTGGACTCCACAGTCGTGCATGATTTTACCACGCTGAGCTGTATTGCCTCGACCCACTCTCATTTCCTTAACCATCCTTATAGGGTGCTAAAGGAGACCGAGGACCTGCTGGAGTATCGCATACGATTAGTCTCGGCCAAGACGTAAGTTAATAGCATGGAATGTAAACATTTGTGTCAGCTATGCCACCAACCCACATCACATGAATTAGTCCTGCCTACTGTATTTCCACATAGCATGCTGTTGCCCCAAATTACACTCACAAATTTAGATTACGCCTTGCCGCTCAAAGCTTTATGCAAAACCATCAATCTACAATTACTTATGGCTGTTAAATATCCTTGGTTTGATTATGCTCACACCAGCGGCAGAAGAGAGAGAAGCTAGCTTCGGGAAGTGAAATGGATGAGACGTCTCATACTGGCTCTACTAGTTTCTCTCTAGACAGATGTAATGAGCCGGGAGACTGGTGCCGCAGTCAGATTGGACCAATCATTAAGAATATTTTGTGGATCTTCTGTTGTCTGACACACACAAAAAATGACGGAAAATATTTCAACGGGTTATTTTAAGCACATTGTCGTCTAAGATTACGGAACTAATATTTAGCACATACGGTTTTATTTCCATTAGAATCCTCCTCCACCCGATCTCAAGGGAGGTAGCTTCTACCTCGGTGAGAAGCACCCAGACAAGCTCATCAACGAAGGTGTCTTCACCATCTTCAATGAGTTGGACACGATTCGCAACGAGATCAAGTCTATGCTGAAGCCCAATGGGAGCCAACAGGCGCCGGCCAGAAGCTGCTATGATCTCTTCCTCTGCAATCCTTCTTTCAAAGAAGGTCAGACAGTGGGTTGCGATCAGCGCTCTCGTTAAAACAAGGCATCCAAAAAAAAATCACATTCATCTCTACCAATGGCTGCTCCAATATTGTTTATTTTGTAACGATCATTTTGTCCCCTGGACTATGTCAACAGCATTGATAGAGACAGCCATAGTATAGACTCATTGTACCATAACATTGATAGAGACAGCCATAGTATAGACTCATTGTACCATAACATTGATAGAGACAGCCATAGTATAGACTCATTGTACACCATAACATTGATAGAGACAGCCATAGTATAGACTCATTGTACCATAACATTGATAGAGACAGGAATAGTATAGACTCATCATCCCGTCATCATCCCACAGCGTTGATGGAAACAGCCATAGTATAGACTCATTGGCCCATAACATTGATAGAGACAGCCATATTATAGACTCATTGTACCATAACATTGATGGAGACAGCCATAAGTATAGACTCATTGTACCATAACATTGATAGAGACAGACCTAGTATAGACTCATCGTCCCCACAGCCATAGTAGTGTAGTCATCATCCCACAGCGTTGTAGAGACAGCCATAGTATAGAGTCATCATTCCGTTCAATATCAAAATAATGATGAAGGATTGTGCAACAACATTCTCGTGTGTGTTTTTCCCTCATCCCCCCCCCCCCCCCATTTCAATATACACTAGTCCTTATACAACCTGCTAGCATTCTTGTCAATGTGTACTTCCTCAGGGTACTACTGGATTGATCCCAATGTCGGTAATGCCATGGATGCTGTGCAAGTGTATTGCAGTCAGCCTGGCTGTTCCTGTTTAGACTGCGAGACTCCAGACAACTCTGCCCACACACAGCACTGGCCTGGCGCCAGGAACACTCTCTTCTCTTCTCTAGGTCACCATGTACGTGAGGAGCTTATTTATTAGTGTTAGACAATTTCCTGTTGCCACTTTGAAATATATATGCAGAGCATCACTCTTCTCTCACTTGTAATATATATGCAGAGCATCACTCTTCTCTCACTTGTAATATATATGCAGAGCATCACTCTTCTATTATATGATTTTTGGTGGGAGGGGGAGAACGACAGCACTGTCACCTGTCACTGGAGGTCAAGGGTTCCCTTGAGTATTTTAGATTGTGCCTGGCTAGACGAATCCTTATCAATAATTTTAGTATTGTTGTTAGTATTTTAACTTTCTCTGAAATTCTGATGCTTTGAAAATGTTGAATATTAATATTGTGATTTAAAAAATATGCTCTTGCATAGATTATTTGAGGAACCCTATCTACCCCACTATCCCCTGTATAAAACACTGTGTAGACATCATTTTTATTTTTGCTATAGATGACTTGCCCCATCTCAGTGGATCAGCTGTCGCTCCTCAGATTACTGAGTTCAAGTGCTAAACAGGTTTTTACTCTTCACGATTCTAAAGCCGATTTCGAGTTCATAGGAGCAGACGGAAAAACTCTCAGTGCCTCGCACATCAACAAAGAACAGGTGAGCAGGGGGTGGGCGTGGCAGAATAGCTCACTTCTGCATAATTATGCCCGCACTAAGTGATTCTAAGCATTCTGTGTAATATTGATTAATTTTCACAGCGTGCAAATTGTGCTTAATTAGAGCAGAATAATATTAACTAATGCAGCAATTCATAAGGAACATGTAAATACCAAATTGGGTCCACAATTCTGAAATTGTTTGCGAGAATGAAAAGTTCCCCATATGTCATTCACTTAATTAGAGCAGAACAGCCAAGCTGGTGTAATGTGTCAGTTAACCTCGAGTAGATGACCTCCCTTAGTTTTGGCTATCATATGCTCTCGATCAAGCACGCCATTATAAAAATCCATATATATATATTATCTGTTGACAGATCGGCAAGTTCAGAACTGACTTTGTTATCCAAGGGGAGCCAGAATGGCTGCCACTGGACAACTTCATCCCACACGACGACACCTTCGGCTTCGAGCTTGGGCGTGCATGTTTCTGCAATCAACAGTAATATTGAATATTCTAGTAGATGTAATACTGGAGACCAAGCAGGCCACGACTGTCGATAAGACTGGTTTCTGTGTAATTATGCTGTTGTGTGTATAACATACACTCTCTGTTGTAGTAACCACATGAAATTATTTTCTTGTTTTCTTTCTGGTGTGTATATATGTATGTATGTGTGTGTGTGCATATATAATTGGCATATGTACTCTTGTGATGTAAACTCAATAAATGTTTTCTCACTTCTTTCACATGATGGGATTTACAAAAGTATCAGATTCACTCAATAAGAACAGAATGGGCAGGAAATTATTTTTTGGTGCAGTTATTCCCTTAACCGATTAAACGCCGTAAGCGCCATATGGCGCGAGACCTTACATCCTTCGCCACACAAAAATATATAAAATGAACCGTTACGAGCTAACAGCCCCGGTTGGGTTCTGCACATGCCTAGTAGACTAGAGAACGTCACAAAAATGATTATTTCCGGTTGATGCATCGTGCAACAAAAATCCTGCGGTTGAACGCCATTTTTGTTGGTCGAGCTTTTTTTTTTTTACTGCTCAAAGATGCTCTCCTGTGAGGACGTTATTTCTCAACTTTTAGCCGACGATTCTGGCGATTCTGGGTCAGATTCATTTGGGGAAGAAGGTGAAGACATCTATGCATACCGAGGAAACACTCTGGATCTAGTTGCTCTAAGAGAAGAGGCGTGCTTGGATGGACTTCTCGATTGTAAGTTTCTTCTAACCTTAGCGCTTCATAGCCTTTGTTTACCATAGTCAACTGGTGTACTATTGCCAAATACTAGCTTATTCTGTTGGTATTCCAAATTCAGACAGGATAGTTATAGAAAAAAGTTATAGCTAAGAGTGTAGGTAGGAGTTGTTGATTTTCATTTGAATTTGAATTTACAAATGTTGACCACAAACTTGATATATATATCTTGTTTTTCCCACCCTCCCCACTACTTTTCCTACAGCATCAGATGATGAGAGTGGAGATGAGGCATCTATGACTCCTTTTGTTACATTGGAGGATGAGGAAGCCTTGCCTGAAGTCTCTACAGGGCGTAGGAACACGACTGGTGCTGGAGTTGTGCGAGGGAGAGGCGGGCGAGGGAGTACTGGCCGAGGGAGAGGCGGGCGAGGGAGTACTGGCCAAGGGGGAAGCAGCTCAAGTGGTAGTGGAGTCGTAAGTGTTGCTAGTGGTCCTCCAAAAGGTACTGGTAGTAGGCGGGCCAGAGGTTATAGGCGTGTGCGAGCATCTGGCACTGGTTCTGTCCGAGCATCTGGCACTGGTTCTGCCCAAGCATCTGGCACTGGTTCTAGGCTAACTTGAGGTCACAGGTAAGTGGGAAATAAAGGAGCCAACTCCTTTGAAATTGGACTATACAGCAACAGCTGGTCCAACTTCTTCATTGCTTGGTGCATCAAGTACATTTTTAGATGCATTTTACCTTTTTTTTACTCTTGAAGTGTGGGAACTCCTAGTAGCAGAGACGAACAGTTACGTTTCTAGGATGGCTAGTCTCTCCAGGCCATGGGTAGATACTAATATAGAGGAAATGAAAGCTTTTGTAGGAATGTTGATAATAATGGGAGTTTCCACACTTCCATACTTAGAATTGTACTGGTCCACTAATCACTCGGATTTGTCTGGATCTTTGGTTCATAAAGTAATGCCTAGGACTCGGTTTTTGGAGCTAATGCGTTATGTACATGTAAATTCTATTGATGGTTTGTTGGTTACAAAGGGTAACCTGAATTATGATCGGCTTTATAAGGTAAGGAAGTTATTAGATTTGATTACTCCTAAGTTTGAGAGTGAATATACTTTGCATCAAGAGCTTAGTATTGATGAAGCTATGATCCCCTTTCAAGGTAGGCTTGGCTTCAAACAGTATATGAAGGACAAACCAATAAAATGGGGGATAAAAGTGTTTGTCCTTTGTGATGCTAGGAATGGGTACATTTATCGGTTGCAGATTTATACAGGTAAGAACGTGGAAGTAGCTGATAAAACTGGTTTGTGTAGTAGAGTTGTTTTAGATTTGTTAGAAGGATTAGAACATAAGAACTTCCATGTGTACATGGACAATTATTATACTAGTCCTAATTTATTTCAAACGCTTACAAGTAAAGGCTTTGGTGCATGTGGTACAGCTAGGTATACTAGGAGGAACTTTCCTCCAGATTTAGTAACAAAAGCTTCGATTAGAAATAGAGGTTATTATGATTATAGGTCTAATGGTGCACTCCTGGCTTTAGTTTGGGTAGATAAACGGTCAATCTACATGATAACTAATATACATCCCGCGGAAAATAATTTAGTACCTCCTACTGTAAAAAGGCTCAAAATTGATGGTTCTAGAGAGGATCTGCCATGTCCCCCATGTTTGCCTGATTATCAGTCATTCATGAGAGGTGTGGACAGAGCAGATCAGAGAATAGGCTACTATAATTTGGGTAGAAAGTCTAGGAGATGGTGGAAAAGGGTTTTTTCGTATTTGATAGAAGCTTGTTTATTGAATTCATTTATTTTGTTTTCTTCTGTCCGAGCTCCAATATCAGTAAGGAAGGGTAATTATCTAGAAGCTAGGATTGTTCTAGCTAAATCTTTGATTGGTTCTTTCTCTTCTCGGCAGCGTGCAGGTCAACGTTGTAGTCAGGCAAATAGTCAGCTAGATCGCCTCAATTTAAAACTAGGTCATTTCCCACAGTGCTGTGCAAAGAAGCGCTGTGTAGTTTGCATTTGTAAAGGTTACAGGCATGAGGCAAGGTCCCAGTGTTGTTTTTGTAAGGTTCCTTTGTGTGGTGGATCAACAGGCCGTGACTGTTTTCGTAAATACCATACCTTGGTGGACTATCAGTAATGTTTATGCACCCCCTGCTCCTTTCTGTGCTTCTCTCTTGTTCCCTGCTCCTTCGTCTACTTCTCTCTTGTTCCCTGCCCCTTCGTCTACTTCTCTCGTTCCCTGTCCCTTCGTCTACTTCTCTCGTCTCTTCAGTATTCAAGTGTTATTCTTATCCTGGTATCTCATGTTTGTGTAGAATAAAAACATGGTGAAATATCATGCCGGAGACCAAGCAAGCTATACCCAAGACTGAGCAAGTTCTACTCTACCCGTGACAGCTAGACCGGAGCTCTACCCAAGACACTCACTTACATAATTGTGTTTTATATTATGGTTTTATTCTAGTATGTGTTAGCATTTTCACTCTCTTATAATTTGTTTTTTGTATTATTATTTGTTAGCATTTTGATGGGGAAAACAACCCACTGGCTTTGCATATGGTAGAGGGTTTGTAAATAGATGCTCCATCTTGTGTTGGCATTATAATGTGTGTATAATAGTGTGAAAATATGAAAATATTCACCCCCAAGAAGATGACAAGGTTTTATAATGCTGGTTAGTTCTGCCCAGTTGGTAAGGAAGGCTCGATTTTTTTACAGGAAGTAGAGCTATCATGTGGCTTAATATGACCCAAGTTTCATGGGTGGAGTCCCTGCAGAACGGAAGATATAAAAATAATAAGTAAAATACCTCGTTAATTCATGAATAATTTGCCCGCGGGTACTAGGAATACGGCGTGTAATCGGTTAATTAGAACAGAACATGGGAATTCAAATATAGACGGCTATCAACAAATTTGCAATAATGCAACTGTCCCCACCGAATTAGAACACGCAAATAATGCAGTCATTTAATAAGAACTGAACAACAGGTGAAGCAGCCGTCTACTTTGTTTATCTCTGTGGCCTGAGGGAAATCTCGTCTCCAAATTTTCAAACGCTGCACAAGAACCCGGGTGTGCTTCCTCGGATGCATGAACCAGCGTGTTGTTCAGGTAGAGCCAATTGGCTCCAATATCATCCGGAACTTCGAGATAATTGTATTTGAAGTGATCCTTCTCCATGACCTTGCGAACATTGCTAGCTGCCATCGAGGTGCCGATGGTGATGAGATCACGACCAGCCATGGAGAGGAAGGAGGACTTCCTTCTTGTAGGGCAACACTAGTGACAGGATGAGGGAAGGCAGCTGCTAGCTGGTGGATCCCTGCCTATGAAGGTGCATGGATAGATGAGAGGACAGACACACAATAGTGATGAGTCTTCTCATTAGAACAGTTCCACGAAGAAGGGATAACCACATTTTTAAGATGTGTATTCCTGAATGAATTATGCTTGCACTTCAAGCTAGCGATTTGAAAGCAAGGTATAACTCACCATCAATTCCCCCCCCCCCCCCCCCCCCTAAATTTGGAACCATTAATATTGCTTCATGAACTTTCCAATGATCTACGTTATGTGTTGCACAATGAGTGCGCCGACATCAACCACGCTATGAGTGGGCCGACGTCAACCACGCTGAGTGGGCCGACGTCAACCACGCTATGAGAGTGGGCCGACATCAACCACACTATGAGTGGGCCGACGTCAACCACGGGCCAATATAACCACGCTATGAATGGGCCGACGTCACCACACTATAAGTAGGCCAACATAACCAGACTATAAGTAGGCCAACATAACCACGCTATGAGTGAGAATTCATACATCAAGGTATGCCACTGATTTTTCCTTTTGAACTTTATTGACCTTTGCTTCCATGTGGTCATCTGATTTGCGCTCATAACAACATGGTTGTGTGCAATATAGCGAAACGAGTTCCCCAATGGATTCAGAGTGCATGGTTGGGAGCGAGGGGATGAGGAGGAATATAGGAGTAACTAATGCAGGTGTGTTTCTATTGGTGGCATTGTTTGTTGTAGGGTCTTCCGGGTAATCCAGGTGCAAATGGTGATAATGGTCAACCAGGACCCAGCGGAGTGCAAGGGCCAGTCGTGAGTCCCTCCGTCCTCGTCTGTCTCTGTCCAATCCTCTTTACTTTTTCACTTTCTTCTCTCGCACACACAGGACAATAATCTCTATGATTGTGTCGGTAAACTATGGACTCCTTTCTTCTGTATTGCAGTCAGCCTGGCTGTTCCTGTTTAGACTGCGAGACTCCAGACAACTCTGCCCACACACAGCACTGGCCTGGCGCCAGGAACACTCTCTTCTCTTCTCTAGGTCACCATGTACGTGAGGAGCTTATTTATTAGTGTTAGACAATTTCCTGTTGCCACTTTGAAATATATATGCAGAGCATCACTCTTCTCTCACTTGTAATATATATGCAGAGCATCACTCTTCTCTCACTTGTAATATATATGCAGAGCATCACTCTTCTATTATATGATTTTTGGTGGGAGGGGGAGAACGACAGCACTGTCACCTGTCACTGGAGGTCAAGGGTTCCCTTGAGTATTTTAGATTGTGCCTGGCTAGACGAATCCTTATCAATAATTTTAGTATTGTTGTTAGTATTTTAACTTTCTCTGAAATTCTGATGCTTTGAAAATGTTGAATATTAATATTGTGATTTAAAAAATATGCTCTTGCATAGATTATTTGAGGAACCCTATCTACCCCACTATCCCCTGTATAAAACACTGTGTAGACATCATTTTTATTTTTGCTATAGATGACTTGCCCCATCTCAGTGGATCAGCTGTCGCTCCTCAGATTACTGAGTTCAAGTGCTAAACAGGTTTTTACTCTTCACGATTCTAAAGCCGATTTCGAGTTCATAGGAGCAGACGGAAAAACTCTCAGTGCCTCGCACATCAACAAAGAACAGGTGAGCAGGGGGTGGGCGTGGCAGAATAGCTCACTTCTGCATAATTATGCCCGCACTAAGTGATTCTAAGCATTCTGTGTAATATTGATTAATTTTCACAGCGTGCAAATTGTGCTTAATTAGAGCAGAATAATATTAACTAATGCAGCAATTCATAAGGAACATGTAAATACCAAATTGGGTCCACAATTCTGAAATTGTTTGCGAGAATGAAAAGTTCCCCATATGTCATTCACTTAATTAGAGCAGAACAGCCAAGCTGGTGTAATGTGTCAGTTAACCTCGAGTAGATGACCTCCCTTAGTTTTGGCTATCATATGCTCTCGATCAAGCACGCCATTATAAAAATCCATATATATATATTATCTGTTGACAGATCGGCAAGTTCAGAACTGACTTTGTTATCCAAGGGGAGCCAGAATGGCTGCCACTGGACAACTTCATCCCACACGACGACACCTTCGGCTTCGAGCTTGGGCGTGCATGTTTCTGCAATCAACAGTAATATTGAATATTCTAGTAGATGTAATACTGGAGACCAAGCAGGCCACGACTGTCGATAAGACTGGTTTCTGTGTAATTATGCTGTTGTGTGTATAACATACACTCTCTGTTGTAGTAACCACATGAAATTATTTTCTTGTTTTCTTTCTGGTGTGTATATATGTATGTATGTGTGTGTGTGCATATATAATTGGCATATGTACTCTTGTGATGTAAACTCAATAAATGTTTTCTCACTTCTTTCACATGATGGGATTTACAAAAGTATCAGATTCACTCAATAAGAACAGAATGGGCAGGAAATTATTTTTTGGTGCAGTTATTCCCTTAATTAGAACAGAACATGGGAATTCAAATATAGACTGCTATCAACAAATTTGCAATAATGCAACTGTCCCCACCGAATTAGAACACGCAAATAATGCAGTCATTTAATAAGAACTGAACAACAGGTGAAGCAGCCGTCTACTTTGTTTATCTCTGTGGCCTGATGGAAATCTCGTCTCCAAATTTTCAAACACTGCACAAGAACCCGGGTGTGCTTCCTCGGATGCATGAACCAGCGTGTTGTTCAGGTAGAGCCAATTGGCTCCAATATCATCCGGAACTTCGAGATAATTGTATTTGAAGTGATCCTTCTCCATGACCTTGCGAACATTGCTAGCTGCCATCGAGGTGCCGATGGTGATGAGATCACGACCAGCCATGGAGAGGAAGGAGGACTTCCTTCTTGTAGGGCAACACTAGTGACAGGATGAGGGAAGGCAGCTGCTAGCTGGTGGATCCCTGCCTATGAAGGTGCATGGATAGATGAGAGGACAGACACACAATAGTGATGAGTCTTCTCATTAGAACAGTTCCACGAAGAAGGGATAACCACATTTTTAAGATGTGTATTCCTGAATGAATTATGCTTGCACTTCAAGCTAGCGATTTGAAAGCAAGGTATAACTCACCATCAATTCCCCCCCCCCCCCCCCCCCCCCCCTAAATTTGGAACCATTAATATTGCTTCATGAACTTTCCAATGATCTACGTTATGTGTTGCACAATGAGTGCGCCGACATCAACCACGCTATGAGTGGGCCGACGTCAACCACGCTGAGTGGGCCGACGTCAACCACGCTATGAGAGTGGGCCGACATCAACCACACTATGAGTGGGCCGACGTCAACCACGGGCCAATATAACCACGCTATGAATGGGCCGACGTCACCACACTATAAGTAGGCCAACATAACCAGACTATAAGTAGGCCAACATAACCACGCTATGAGTGAGAATTCATACATCAAGGTATGCCACTGATTTTTCCTTTTGAACTTTATTGACCTTTGCTTCCATGTGGTCATCTGATTTGCGCTCATAACAACATGGTTGTGTGCAATATAGCGAAACGAGTTCCCCAATGGATTCAGAGTGCATGGTTGGGAGCGAGGGGATGAGGAGGAATATAGGAGTAACTAATGCAGGTGTGTTTCTATTGGTGGCATTGTTTGTTGTAGGGTCTTCCGGGTAATCCAGGTGCAAATGGTGATAATGGTCAACCAGGACCCAGCGGAGTGCAAGGGCCAGTCGTGAGTCCCTCCGTCCTCGTCTGTCTCTGTCCAATCCTCTTTACTTTTTCACTTTCTTCTCTCGCACACACAGGACAATAATCTCTATGATTGTGTCGGTAAACTATGGACTCCTTTCTTCTCTCTCACTCTCTGCTTCTGTTTCCTCCCCAAAGATATTCATGGTGTCTACGTCCATCTTTTTGTTAATTCTATAGGGAGAAAAGGGAGACATTGGGCTACCAGGAATATCGGTGAGTTCTACAATGTAATTCTTCCATGATCCTCTTAAGTGATGTGAGGGAAAGTTCTCCTTGGGGGTGGGAGTTTGGGAGGTAGAGTGATGATGATATTTGTCGTCATCGAGCGGTAGAAGATGTGGGTGTGGCTTCAAAAGGCATTGGCCTAGACCTCTATTCCCTTGTGCAACTTTCAAGGAAAACCACTCCTTAAAACCCCCACCAAATCCGAAGACTTGCATATGTGACGATCCTTTACCTAACCATCCATGTTACGCACCTTTACTGTGCTTGATGCTCTAGCATCAAATGATCCTTTACCATACTCCGTGCATGCAATGGCCCTTGACTGGACTCCACAGTCGTGCATGATTTTACCATGCTGAGCTGTATTGCCTCGACCCACTCTCATTTCCTTAACCATCCTTATAGGGTGCTAAAGGAGACCGAGGACCTGCTGGAGTATCGCATACGATTAGTCTCGGCCAAGACGTAAGTTAATAGCATGGAATGTAAACATTTGTGTCAGCTATGCCACCAACCCACATCACATGAATTAGTACTGCCTACTGTATTTCCACATAGCATGCTGTTGCCCCAAATTACACTCACAAATTTAGATTACGCCTTGCCGCTCAAAGCTTTATGCAAAACCATCAATCTACAATTACTTATGGCTGTTAAATATCCTTGGTTTGATTATGCTCACACCAGCGGCAGAAGAGAGAGAAGCTAGCTTCGGGAAGTGAAATGGATGAGACGTCTCATACTGGCTCTACTAGTTTCTCTCTAGACAGATGTAATGAGCCGGGAGACTGGTGCTGCAGTCAGATTGGACCAATCATTAAGAATATTTTGTGGATCTTCTGTTGTCTGACACACACAAAAAATGACGGAAAATATTTCAACGGGTTATTTTAAGCACATTGTCGTCTAAGATTACGGAACTAATATTTAGCACATACGGTTTTATTTCCATTAGAATCCTCCTCCACCCGATCTCAAGGGAGGTAGCTTCTACCTCGGTGAGAAGCACCCAGACAAGCTCATCAACGAAGGTGTCTTCACCATCTTCAATGAGTTGGACACGATTCGCAACGAGATCAAGTCTATGCTGAAGCCCAATGGGAGTCAACAGGCGCCGGCCAGAAGCTGCTATGATCTCTTCCTCTGCAATCCTTCTTTCAAAGAAGGTCAGACAGTGGGTTGCGATCAGCGCTCTCGTTAAAACAAGGCATCCAAAAAAAAATCACATTCATCTCTACCAATGGCTGCTCCAATATTGTTTATTTTGTAACGATCATTTTGTCCCCTGGACTATGTCAACAGCATTGATAGAGACAGCCATAGTATAGACTCATTGTACCATAACATTGATAGAGACAGCCATAGTATAGACTCATTGTACCATAACATTGATAGAGACAGCCATAGTATAGACTCATTGTACCATAACATTGATAGAGACAGCCATAGTATAGACTCATTGTACCATAACATTGATAGAGACAGGAATAGTATAGACTCATCATCCCGTCATCATCCCACAGCGTTGATGGAAACAGCCATAGTATAGACTCATTGGCCCATAACATTGATAGAGACAGCCATATTATAGACTCATTGTACCATAACATTGATGGAGACAGCCATAAGTATAGACTCATTGTACCATAACATTGATAGAGACAGACCTAGTATAGACTCATCGTCCCCACAGCCATAGTAGTGTAGTCATCATCCCACAGCGTTGTAGAGACAGCCATAGTATAGAGTCATCATTCCGTTCAATATCAAAATAATGATGAAGGATTGTGCAACAACATTCTCGTGTGTGTTTTTCCCTCATCCCCCCCCCCCCATTTCAATATACACTAGTCCTTATACAACCTGCTAGCATTCTTGTCAATGTGTACTTCCTCAGGGTACTACTGGATTGATCCCAATGTCGGTAATGCCATGGATGCTGTGCAAGTGTATTGCAGTCAGCCTGGCTGTTCCTGTTTAGACTGCGAGACTCCAGACAACTCTGCCCACACACAGCACTGGCCTGGCGCCAGGAACACTCTCTTCTCTTCTCTAGGTCACCATGTACGTGAGGAGCTTATTTATTAGTGTTAGACAATTTCCTGTTGCCACTTTGAAATATATATGCAGAGCATCACTCTTCTCTCACTTGTAATATATATGCAGAGCATCACTCTTCTCTCACTTGTAATATATATGCAGAGCATCACTCTTCTATTATATGATTTTTGGTGGGAGGGGGAGAACGACAGCACTGTCACCTGTCACTGGAGGTCAAGGGTTCCCTTGAGTATTTTAGATTGTGCCTGGCTAGACGAATCCTTATCAATAATTTTAGTATTGTTGTTAGTATTTTAACTTTCTCTGAAATTCTGATGCTTTGAAAATGTTGAATATTAATATTGTGATTTAAAAAATATGCTCTTGCATAGATTATTTGAGGAACCCTATCTACCCCACTATCCCCTGTATAAAACACTGTGTAGACATCATTTTTATTTTTGCTATAGATGACTTGCCCCATCTCAGTGGATCAGCTGTCGCTCCTCAGATTACTGAGTTCAAGTGCTAAACAGGTTTTTACTCTTCACGATTCTAAAGCCGATTTCGAGTTCATAGGAGCAGACGGAAAAACTCTCAGTGCCTCGCACATCAACAAAGAACAGGTGAGCAGGGGGTGGGCGTGGCAGAATAGCTCACTTCTGCATAATTATGCCCGCACTAAGTGATTCTAAGCATTCTGTGTAATATTGATTAATTTTCACAGCGTGCAAATTGTGCTTAATTAGAGCAGAATAATATTAACTAATGCAGCAATTCATAAGGAACATGTAAATACCAAATTGGGTCCACAATTCTGAAATTGTTTGCGAGAATGAAAAGTTCCCCATATGTCATTCACTTAATTAGAGCAGAACAGCCAAGCTGGTGTAATGTGTCAGTTAACCTCGAGTAGATGACCTCCCTTAGTTTTGGCTATCATATGCTCTCGATCAAGCACGCCATTATAAAAATCCATATATATATATTATCTGTTGACAGATCGGCAAGTTCAGAACTGACTTTGTTATCCAAGGGGAGCCAGAATGGCTGCCACTGGACAACTTCATCCCACACGACGACACCTTCGGCTTCGAGCTTGGGCGTGCATGTTTCTGCAATCAACAGTAATATTGAATATTCTAGTAGATGTAATACTGGAGACCAAGCAGGCCACGACTGTCGATAAGACTGGTTTCTGTGTAATTATGCTGTTGTGTGTATAACATACACTCTCTGTTGTAGTAACCACATGAAATTATTTTCTTGTTTTCTTTCTGGTGTGTATATATGTATGTATGTGTGTGTGTGCATATATAATTGGCATATGTACTCTTGTGATGTAAACTCAATAAATGTTTTCTCACTTCTTTCACATGATGGGATTTACAAAAGTATCAGATTCACTCAATAAGAACAGAATGGGCAGGAAATTATTTTTTGGTGCAGTTATTCCCTTAATTAGAACAGAACATGGGAATTCAAATATAGACTGCTATCAACAAATTTGCAATAATGCAACTGTCCCCACCGAATTAGAACACGCAAATAATGCAGTCATTTAATAAGAACTGAACAACAGGTGAAGCAGCCGTCTACTTTGTTCATCTCTGTGGCCTGAGGGAAATCTCGTCTCCAAATTTTCAAACACTGCACAAGAACCCGGGTGTGCTTCCTCGGATGCATGAACCAGCGTGTTGTTCAGGTAGAGCCAATTGGCTCCAATATCATCCGGAACTTCGAGATAATTGTATTTGAAGTGATCCTTCTCCATGACCTTGCGAACATTGCTAGCTGCCATCGAGGTGCCGATGGTGATGAGATCACGACCAGCCATGGAGAGGAAGGAGGACTTCCTTCTTGTAGGGCAACACTAGTGACAGGATGAGGGAAGGCAGCTGCTAGCTGGTGGATCCCTGCCTATGAAGGTGCATGGATAGATGAGAGGACAGACACACAATAGTGATGAGTCTTCTCATTAGAACAGTTCCACGAAGAAGGGATAACCACATTTTTAAGATGTGTATTCCTGAATGAATTATGCTTGCACTTCAAGCTAGCGATTTGAAAGCAAGGTATAACTCACCATCAATTCCCCCCCCCTAAATTTGGAACCATTAATATTGCTTCATGAACTTTCCAATGATCTACGTTATGTGTTGCACAATGAGTGCGCCGACATCAACCACGCTATGAGTGGGCCGACGTCAACCACGCTGAGTGGGCCGACGTCAACCACGCTATGAGAGTGGGCCGACATCAACCACACTATGAGTGGGCCGACGTCAACCACGGGCCAATATAACCACGCTATGAATGGGCCGACGTCACCACACTATAAGTAGGCCAACATAACCAGACTATAAGTAGGCCAACATAACCACGCTATGAGTGAGAATTCATACATCAAGGTATGCCACTGATTTTTCCTTTTGAACTTTATTGACCTTTGCTTCCATGTGGTCATCTGATTTGCGCTCATAACAACATGGTTGTGTGCAATATAGCGAAACGAGTTCCCCAATGGATTCAGAGTGCATGGTTGGGAGCGAGGGGATGAGGAGGAATATAGGAGTAACTAATGCAGGTGTGTTTCTATTGGTGGCATTGTTTGTTGTAGGGTCTTCCGGGTAATCCAGGTGCAAATGGTGATAATGGTCAACCAGGACCCAGCGGAGTGCAAGGGCCAGTCGTGAGTCCCTCCGTCCTCGTCTGTCTCTGTCCAATCCTCTTTACTTTTTCACTTTCTTCTCTCGCACACACAGGACAATAATCTCTATGATTGTGTCGGTAAACTATGGACTCCTTTCTTCTCTCTCACTCTCTGCTTCTGTTTCCTCCCCAAAGATATTCATGGTGTCTACGTCCATCTTTTTGTTAATTCTATAGGGAGAAAAGGGAGACATTGGGCTACCAGGAATATCGGTGAGTTCTACAATGTAATTCTTCCATGATCCTCTTAAGTGATGTGAGGGAAAGTTCTCCTTGGGGGTAGGAGTTTGGGAGGTAGAGTGATGATGATATTTGTCGTCATCGAGCGGTAGAAGATGTGGGTGTGGCTTCAAAAGGCATTGGCCTAGACCTCTATTCCCTTGTGCAACTTTCAAGGAAAACCACTCCTTAAAACCCCCACCAAATCCGAAGACTTGCATATGTGACGATCCTTTACCTAACCATCCATGTTACGCCCCTTTACTGTGCTTGATGCTCTAGCATCAAATGATCCTTTACCATACTCCGTGCATGCAATGGCCCTTGACTGGACTCCACAGTCGTGCATGATTTTACCACGCTGAGCTGTATTGCCTCGACCCACTCTCATTTCCTTAACCATCCTTATAGGGTGCTAAAGGAGACCGAGGACCTGCTGGAGTATCGCATACGATTAGTCTCGGCCAAGACGTAAGTTAATAGCATGGAATGTAAACATTTGTGTCAGCTATGCCACCAACCCACATCACATGAATTAGTCCTGCCTACTGTATTTCCACATAGCATGCTGTTGCCCCAAATTACACTCACAAATTTAGATTACGCCTTGCCGCTCAAAGCTTTATGCAAAACCATCAATCTACAATTACTTATGGCTGTTAAATATCCTTGGTTTGATTATGCTCACACCAGCGGCAGAAGAGAGAGAAGCTAGCTTCGGGAAGTGAAATGGATGAGACGTCTCATACTGGCTCTACTAGTTTCTCTCTAGACAGATGTAATGAGCCGGGAGACTGGTGCCGCAGTCAGATTGGACCAATCATTAAGAATATTTTGTGGATCTTCTGTTGTCTGACACACACAAAAAATGACGGAAAATATTTCAACGGGTTATTTTAAGCACATTGTCGTCTAAGATTACGGAACTAATATTTAGCACATACGGTTTTATTTCCATTAGAATCCTCCTCCACCCGATCTCAAGGGAGGTAGCTTCTACCTCGGTGAGAAGCACCCAGACAAGCTCATCAACGAAGGTGTCTTCACCATCTTCAATGAGTTGGACACGATTCGCAACGAGATCAAGTCTATGCTGAAGCCCAATGGGAGCCAACAGGCGCCGGCCAGAAGCTGCTATGATCTCTTCCTCTGCAATCCTTCTTTCAAAGAAGGTCAGACAGTGGGTTGCGATCAGCGCTCTCGTTAAAACAAGGCATCCAAAAAAAAATCACATTCATCTCTACCAATGGCTGCTCCAATATTGTTTATTTTGTAACGATCATTTTGTCCCCTGGACTATGTCAACAGCATTGATAGAGACAGCCATAGTATAGACTCATTGTACCATAACATTGATAGAGACAGCAATAGTATAGACTCATTGTACCATAACATTGATAGAGACAGCCATAGTATAGACTCATTGTACCATAACATTGATAGAGACAGCCATAGTATAGACTCATTGTACCATAACATTGATAGAGACAGGAATAGTATAGACTCATCATCCCGTCATCATCCCACAGCGTTGATGGAAACAGCCATAGTATAGACTCATTGGCCCATAACATTGATAGAGACAGCCATATTATAGACTCATTGTACCATAACATTGATGGAGACAGCCATAAGTATAGACTCATTGTACCATAACATTGATAGAGACAGACCTAGTATAGACTCATCGTCCCCACAGCCATAGTAGTGTAGTCATCATCCCACAGCGTTGTAGAGACAGCCATAGTATAGAGTCATCATTCCGTTCAATATCAAAATAATGATGAAGGATTGTGCAACAACATTCTCGTGTGTGTTTTTCCCTCATCCCCCCCCCCCCCCCATTTCAATATACACTAGTCCTTATACAACCTGCTAGCATTCTTGTCAATGTGTACTTCCTCAGGGTACTACTGGATTGATCCCAATGTCGGTAATGCCATGGATGCTGTGCAAGTGTATTGCAGTCAGCCTGGCTGTTCCTGTTTAGACTGCGAGACTCCAGACAACTCTGCCCACACACAGCACTGGCCTGGCGCCAGGAACACTCTCTTCTCTTCTCTAGGTCACCATGTACGTGAGGAGCTTATTTATTAGTGTTAGACAATTTCCTGTTGCCACTTTGAAATATATATGCAGAGCATCACTCTTCTCTCACTTGTAATATATATGCAGAGCATCACTCTTCTCTCACTTGTAATATATATGCAGAGCATCACTCTTCTATTATATGATTTTTGGTGGGAGGGGGAGAACGACAGCACTGTCACCTGTCACTGGAGGTCAAGGGTTCCCTTGAGTATTTTAGATTGTGCCTGGCTAGACGAATCCTTATCAATAATTTTAGTATTGTTGTTAGTATTTTAACTTTCTCTGAAATTCTGATGCTTTGAAAATGTTGAATATTAATATTGTGATTTAAAAAATATGCTCTTGCATAGATTATTTGAGGAACCCTATCTACCCCACTATCCCCTGTATAAAACACTGTGTAGACATCATTTTTATTTTTGCTATAGATGACTTGCCCCATCTCAGTGGATCAGCTGTCGCTCCTCAGATTACTGAGTTCAAGTGCTAAACAGGTTTTTACTCTTCACGATTCTAAAGCCGATTTCGAGTTCATAGGAGCAGACGGAAAAACTCTCAGTGCCTCGCACATCAACAAAGAACAGGTGAGCAGGGGGTGGGCGTGGCAGAATAGCTCACTTCTGCATAATTATGCCCGCACTAAGTGATTCTAAGCATTCTGTGTAATATTGATTAATTTTCACAGCGTGCAAATTGTGCTTAATTAGAGCAGAATAATATTAACTAATGCAGCAATTCATAAGGAACATGTAAATACCAAATTGGGTCCACAATTCTGAAATTGTTTGCGAGAATGAAAAGTTCCCCATATGTCATTCACTTAATTAGAGCAGAACAGCCAAGCTGGTGTAATGTGTCAGTTAACCTCGAGTAGATGACCTCCCTTAGTTTTGGCTATCATATGCTCTCGATCAAGCACGCCATTATAAAAATCCATATATATATATTATCTGTTGACAGATCGGCAAGTTCAGAACTGACTTTGTTATCCAAGGGGAGCCAGAATGGCTGCCACTGGACAACTTCATCCCACACGACGACACCTTCGGCTTCGAGCTTGGGCGTGCATGTTTCTGCAATCAACAGTAATATTGAATATTCTAGTAGATGTAATACTGGAGACCAAGCAGGCCACGACTGTCGATAAGACTGGTTTCTGTGTAATTATGCTGTTGTGTGTATAACATACACTCTCTGTTGTAGTAACCACATGAAATTATTTTCTTGTTTTCTTTCTGGTGTGTATATATGTATGTATGTGTGTGTGTGCATATATAATTGGCATATGTACTCTTGTGATGTAAACTCAATAAATGTTTTCTCACTTCTTTCACATGATGGGATTTACAAAAGTATCAGATTCACTCAATAAGAACAGAATGGGCAGGAAATTATTTTTTGGTGCAGTTATTCCCTTAATTAGAACAGAACATGGGAATTCAAATATAGACTGCTATCAACAAATTTGCAATAATGCAACTGTCCCCACCGAATTAGAACACGCAAATAATGCAGTCATTTAATAAGAACTGAACAACAGGTGAAGCAGCCGTCTACTTTGTTTATCTCTGTGGCCTGAGGGAAATCTCGTCTCCAAATTTTCAAACACTGCACAAGAACCCGGGTGTGCTTCCTCGGATGCATGAACCAGCGTGTTGTTCAGGTAGAGCCAATTGGCTCCAATATCATCCGGAACTTCGAGATAATTGTATTTGAAGTGATCCTTCTCCATGACCTTGCGAACATTGCTAGCTGCCATCGAGGTGCCGATGGTGATGAGATCACGACCAGCCATGGAGAGGAAGGAGGACTTCCTTCTTGTAGGGCAACACTAGTGACAGGATGAGAGAAGGCAGCTGCTAGCTGGTGGATCCCTGCCTATGAAGGTGCATGGATAGATGAGAGGACAGACACACAATAGTGATGAGTCTTCTCATTAGAACAGTTCCACGAAGAAGGGATAACCACATTTTTAAGATGTGTATTCCTGAATGAATTATGCTTGCACTTCAAGCTAGCGATTTGAAAGCAAGGTATAACTCACCATCAATTCCCCCCCCCCCCCCCCCCCCCTAAATTTGGAACCATTAATATTGCTTCATGAACTTTCCAATGATCTACGTTATGTGTTGCACAATGAGTGCGCCGACATCAACCACGCTATGAGTGGGCCGACGTCAACCACGCTGAGTGGGCCGACGTCAACCACGCTATGAGAGTGGGCCGACATCAACCACACTATGAGTGGGCCGACGTCAACCACGGGCCAATATAACCACGCTATGAATGGGCCGACGTCACCACACTATAAGTAGGCCAACATAACCAGACTATAAGTAGGCCAACATAACCACGCTATGAGTGAGAATTCATACATCAAGGTATGCCACTGATTTTTCCTTTTGAACTTTATTGACCTTTGCTTCCATGTAGTCATCTGATTTGCGCTCATAACAACATGGTTGTGTGCAATATAGCGAAACGAGTTCCCCAATGGATTCAGAGTGCATGGTTGGGAGCGAGGGGATGAGGAGGAATATAGGAGTAACTAATGCAGGTGTGTTTCTATTGGTGGCATTGTTTGTTGTAGGGTCTTCCGGGTAATCCAGGTGCAAATGGTGATAATGGTCAACCAGGACCCAGCGGAGTGCAAGGGCCAGTCGTGAGTCCCTCCGTCCTCGTCTGTCTCTGTCCAATCCTCTTTACTTTTTCACTTTCTTCTCTCGCACACACAGGACAATAATCTCTATGATTGTGTTGGTAAACTCTGGTCTCCTTTCTTCTCTCTCACTCTCTGCTTCTGTTTCCTCCCCAAAGATATTCATGGTGTCTACGTCCATCTTTTTGTTAATTCTATAGGGAGAGAAGTGAGACATTGGGCTACCAGGAATACCAGTGAGTTCTACAACATAATTCTTCCATGATCCTATTAAGGGATGCGAGGGAAAGTTCTCATGTTTCGTTGGGGGTAGGAGTTTGGGAGGTCGAGTGATGATGATATTTGTCGTCATCGAGCGGTAGAAGATGTGGGTGTGGCTTCAAAATGCATTGGCTTATTTATTCTCGACCTCTAACCTCTCTAACCTCTATTCCCTTGTGCAACTTTCAAGGAAAACCACTCCTCCTTTTAACCCCCCCCCCCTCCACCAATCTGAAGACTTGCACACATGACGATCCTTTACCTATCCCTCCATGTTACGCCCCTTTACTGTGCTTGATGTTCAAGCATGAAATGACCTTTTAATGTACTCCATACTCAATGGCCCTTGACTGGACTCCACAGTCGTGCATGATTTTACCACGCTGAGCTGTATTGCCTCGACCCACTCTCATTTCCTTAACCATCCTTATAGGGTGCTAAAGGAGACCGAGGACCTGCTGGAGTATCGCATACGATTAGTCTCGGCCAAGACGTAAGTTAATAGCTGGAATGTAAACATTTGTGTCAGCTATGCCCCCAATCCACATCACATGAATTAGTCCTGCCAACTGTAGCATGCTGTTGCCCCAAATATCACTCACAAATTTAGATTAGGCTACGCCTTGCCACTCAAAGCTTCATGCAAAACCATCAATCTACAATTACTTATGGTTGTTAAATATCCTTGGTTTGATTATGCTCACACCAGCGGCAGAAGAGAGAGAAGCTAGCTTCGGGAAGTGAAATGGATGAGACGTCTCATACTGGCTGTACTAGTTTCTCTCTAGACAGATGTAATGAGCCGGGAGACCTGTGCCGCAGTCAGATTGGACCAACCATAAAGAATATTTTGTGGATCTTCTGTTGTCTGACACACACAAAAAATGACGGAAAATATTTCAACGGGTTATTTTAAGCACATTGTCGTCTATGATTACGGAACTAATATTTAGCACATACGGTTTTATTTCCATTAGAATCCTCCTCCACCCGATCTCAAGGGAGGTAGCTTCTACCTCGGTGAGAAGCACCCAGACAAGCTCATCAACGAAGGTGTCTTCACCATCTTCAATGAGTTGGACACGATTCGCAACGAGATCAAGTCTGTGCTGAAGCCCAATGGGAGCTAACAGGCGCCGGCCAGAAGCTGCTATGATCTCTTCCTCTGCAATCCTTCTTTCAAAGAAGGTCAGTCAGTGGGTTGCGATCACGCTCTTGTTAAAACATGGCATCCAAAAAAATTCACATTCATCTCTACCAATGGCTGCTTTATCCCCTGGACTATGTCAACAGCATTGATATAGACAGCCATAGTATAGACTCATTGTCCTATAACATTGATAGAGACAGCCATAGTATAGACTCATTGTCCCATAACATTGATAGAGACAGCCATAGTATAGACTCATTGTACCATCATTGATAGAGACAGCCATAGTATAGACTCATTGTCCCATAACATTGATAGAGACAGGCATAGTATAGACTCATTGTACCAAAACATTGATAGAGACAGGAATAGTATAGACTCATTGTCCCACAGCCATAGTATAGAGTCATCATCCCACATCGTTGATGGAAACTGCCATAGTATAGACTCATTGTCTCATAACATTGATAGAGAGAGCCATATTATAGACTCATTGTTCCATAACATTGATGGAGATAGCCCTAGTATAGACTCATCATCCCACAGACATAGTATAGTCATCATCCCACAGCGTTGTAGAGACAGCCATAGTATAGAGTCATCATTCCGTTCAATATAAAAATAATGATGAAGGATTGTGCAACAACATTCTCGTGTATTTTTCCCTCACCCCCCCTCGATTTCAATATACACTAGTCCTTACACAACCTGCTGGCATTCTTGTCAATGTGTACTTCCTCAGGGTACTGATTGATCCCAATGTCGGTAATGCCATGGATGCTGTGCAAGTGTATTGCAGTCGGCCTGGCTGTTCCTGTTTAGACAGCGAGACTCCAGACAACTCTGCCCATACACAGCACTGGCCTGGCGCCAGGAACACTCTCTTCTCTTCTCTAGGTCACCATGTACGTGAGGAGCTTATTTATTAGTGTTAAATTTCCTGTTGCCACTTTGAAATATATATGCAGAGCATCACTCTTCTCTCACTTGTAATATATATGCAGAGCATCACTCTTCTCTCACTTGTAATATATATGCAGAGCATCACTCTTCTCTCACTTGTAATATATATGCAGAGCATCACTCTTCTCTCACTTGTAATATATATGCAGAGCATCACTCTTCTCTCACTTGTCATA
The DNA here is from genome assembly GCA_028752905.1 of Cladorhizidae sp. MBARI D1340-BT2. NCBI lineage: Eukaryota > Metazoa > Porifera > Demospongiae > Poecilosclerida > Cladorhizidae > Cladorhizidae sp. MBARI D1340-BT2. The sequence continues at coordinate 50,830,759 of JAQNBH010000016.1, read as the reverse complement.
ATATATGCAGAGCATCACTCTTCTCTCACTTGTAATATATATGCAGAGCATCACTCTTCTCTCACTTGTAATATATATGCAGAGCATCACTCTTCTCTCACTTGTAATATTATATGCAGAGCATCACTCTTCTCTCACTTGTAATATATATGCAGAGCATCACTCTTCTATTATATGATTTTTGGTGGGAGGGGGAGAACGACAGCACTGTCACCTGTCACTGGAGGTCAAGGGTTCCCTTGAGTATTTTAGATTGTGCCTGGCTAGACGAATCCTTATCAATAATTTTAGTATTGTTGTTAGTATTTTAACTTTCTCTGAAATTCTGATGCTTTGAAAATGTTGAATATTAATATTGTGATTTAAAAAATATGCTCTTGCATAGATTATTTGAGGAACCCTATCTACCCCACTATCCCCTGTATAAAACACTGTGTAGACATCATTTTTATTTTTGCTATAGATGACTTGCCCCATCTCAGTGGATCAGCTGTCGCTCCTCAGATTACTGAGTTCAAGTGCTAAACAGGTTTTTACTCTTCACGATTCTAAAGCCGATTTCGAGTTCATAGGAGCAGACGGAAAAACTCTCAGTGCCTCGCACATCAACAAAGAACAGGTGAGCAGGGGGTGGGCTTGGCAGAATAGCTCACTTCTGCATAATTATGCCCGCACTAAGTGATTCTAAGCATTCTGTGTAATATTGATTAATTTTCACAGCGTGCAAATTGTGCTTAATTAGAGCAGAATAATATTAACTAATGCAGCAATTCATAAGGAACATGTAAATACCAAATTGGGTCCACAATTCTGAAATTGTTTGCGAGAATGAAAAGTTCCCCATATGTCATTCACTTAATTAGAGCAGAACAGCCAAGCTGGTGTAATGTGTCAGTTAACCTCGAGTAGATGACCTCCCTTAGTTTTGGCTATCATATGCTCTCGATCAAGCACGCCATTATAAAAATCCATATATATATATTATCTGTTGACAGATCGGCAAGTTCAGAACTGACTTTGTTATCCAAGGGGAGCCAGAATGGCTGCCACTGGACAACTTCATCCCACACGACGACACCTTCGGCTTCGAGCTTGGGCGTGCATGTTTCTGCAATCAACAGTAATATTGAATATTCTAGTAGATGTAATACTGGAGACCAAGCAGGCCACGACTGTCGATAAGACTGGTTTCTGTGTAATTATGCTGTTGTGTGTATAACATACACTCTCTGTTGTAGTAACCACATGAAATTATTTTCTTGTTTTCTTTCTGGTGTGTATATATGTATGTATGTGTGTGTGTGCATATATAATTGGCATATGTACTCTTGTGATGTAAACTCAATAAATGTTTTCTCACTTCTTTCACATGATGGGATTTACAAAAGTATCAGATTCACTCAATAAGAACAGAATGGGCAGGAAATTATTTTTTGGTGCAGTTATTCCCTTAATTAGAACAGAACATGGGAATTCAAATATAGACTGCTATCAACAAATTTGCAATAATGCAACTGTCCCCACCGAATTAGAACACGCAAATAATGCAGTCATTTAATAAGAACTGAACAACAGGTGAAGCAGCCGTCTACTTTGTTCATCTCTGTGGCCTGAGGGAAATCTCGTCTCCAAATTTTCAAACACTGCACAAGAACCCGGGTGTGCTTCCTCGGATGCATGAACCAGCGTGTTGTTCAGGTAGAGCCAATTGGCTCCAATATCATCCGGAACTTCGAGATAATTGTATTTGAAGTGATCCTTCTCCATGACCTTGCGAACATTGCTAGCTGCCATCGAGGTGCCGATGGTGATGAGATCACGACCAGCCATGGAGAGGAAGGAGGACTTCCTTCTTGTAGGGCAACACTAGTGACAGGATGAGGGAAGGCAGCTGCTAGCTGGTGGATCCCTGCCTATGAAGGTGCATGGATAGATGAGAGGACAGACACACAATAGTGATGAGTCTTCTCATTAGAACAGTTCCACGAAGAAGGGATAACCACATTTTTAAGATGTGTATTCCTGAATGAATTATGCTTGCACTTCAAGCTAGCGATTTGAAAGCAAGGTATAACTCACCATCAATTCCCCCCCCCTAAATTTGGAACCATTAATATTGCTTCATGAACTTTCCAATGATCTACGTTATGTGTTGCACAATGAGTGCGCCGACATCAACCACGCTATGAGTGGGCCGACGTCAACCACGCTGAGTGGGCCGACGTCAACCACGCTATGAGAGTGGGCCGACATCAACCACACTATGAGTGGGCCGACGTCAACCACGGGCCAATATAACCACGCTATGAATGGGCCGACGAGGCCAACATAACCAGACTATAAGTAGGCCAACATAACCACGCTATGAGTGAGAATTCATACATCAAGGTATGCCACTGATTTTTCCTTTTGAACTTTATTGACCTTTGCTTCCATGTGGTCATCTGATTTGCGCTCATAACAACATGGTTGTGTGCAATATAGCGAAACGAGTTCCCCAATGGATTCAGAGTGCATGGTTGGGAGCGAGGGGATGAGGAGGAATATAGGAGTAACTAATGCAGGTGTGTTTCTATTGGTGGCATTGTTTGTTGTAGGGTCTTCCGGGTAATCCAGGTGCAAATGGTGATAATGGTCAACCAGGACCCAGCGGAGTGCAAGGGCCAGTCGTGAGTCCCTCCGTCCTCGTCTGTCTCTGTCCAATCCTCTTTACTTTTTCACTTTCTTCTCTCGCACACACAGGACAATAATCTCTATGATTGTGTTGGTAAACTCTGGTCTCCTTTCTTCTCTCTCACTCTCTGCTTCTGTTTCCTCCCCAAAGATATTCATGGTGTCTACGTCCATCTTTTTGTTAATTCTATAGGGAGAGAAGTGAGACATTGGGCTACCAGGAATACCAGTGAGTTCTACAACATAATTCTTCCATGATCCTATTAAGGGATGCGAGGGAAAGTTCTCATGTTTCGTTGGGGGTAGGAGTTTGGGAGGTCGAGTGATGATGATATTTGTCGTCATCGAGCGGTAGAAGATGTGGGTGTGGCTTCAAAATGCATTGGCTTATTTATTCTCGACCTCTAACCTCTCTAACCTCTATTCCCTTGTGCAACTTTCAAGGAAAACCACTCCTCCTTTTAACCCCCCCCCCCCCCTCCACCAATCTGAAGACTTGCACACATGACGATCCTTTACCTATCCCTCCATGTTACGCCCCTTTACTGTGCTTGATGTTCAAGCATGAAATGACCTTTTAATGTACTCCATACTCAATGGCCCTTGACTGGACTCCACAGTCGTGCATGATTTTACCACGCTGAGCTGTATTGCCTCGACCCACTCTCATTTCCTTAACCATCCTTATAGGGTGCTAAAGGAGACCGAGGACCTGCTGGAGTATCGCATACGATTAGTCTCGGCCAAGACGTAAGTTAATAGCTGGAATGTAAACATTTGTGTCAGCTATGCCCCCAATCCACATCACATGAATTAGTCCTGCCAACTGTAGCATGCTGTTGCCCCAAATATCACTCACAAATTTAGATTAGGCTACGCCTTGCCACTCAAAGCTTCATGCAAAACCATCAATCTACAATTACTTATGGTTGTTAAATATCCTTGGTTTGATTATGCTCACACCAGCGGCAGAAGAGAGAGAAGCTAGCTTCGGGAAGTGAAATGGATGAGACGTCTCATACTGGCTGTACTAGTTTCTCTCTAGACAGATGTAATGAGCCGGGAGACCTGTGCCGCAGTCAGATTGGACCAACCATAAAGAATATTTTGTGGATCTTCTGTTGTCTGACACACACAAAAAATGACGGAAAATATTTCAACGGGTTATTTTAAGCACATTGTCGTCTATGATTACGGAACTAATATTTAGCACATACGGTTTTATTTCCATTAGAATCCTCCTCCACCCGATCTCAAGGGAGGTAGCTTCTACCTCGGTGAGAAGCACCCAGACAAGCTCATCAACGAAGGTGTCTTCACCATCTTCAATGAGTTGGACACGATTCGCAACGAGATCAAGTCTGTGCTGAAGCCCAATGGGAGCTAACAGGCGCCGGCCAGAAGCTGCTATGATCTCTTCCTCTGCAATCCTTCTTTCAAAGAAGGTCAGTCAGTGGGTTGCGATCACGCTCTTGTTAAAACATGGCATCCAAAAAAAATCACATTCATCTCTACCAATGGCTGCTTTATCCCCTGGACTATGTCAACAGCATTGATATAGACAGCCATAGTATAGACTCATTGTCCTATAACATTGATAGAGACAGCCATAGTATAGACTCATTGTCCCATAACATTGATAGAGACAGCCATAGTATAGACTCATTGTACCATCATTGATAGAGACAGCCATAGTATAGACTCATTGTCCCATAACATTGATAGAGACAGGCATAGTATAGACTCATTGTACCAAAACATTGATAGAGACAGGAATAGTATAGACTCATTGTCCCACAGCCATAGTATAGAGTCATCATCCCACATCGTTGATGGAAACTGCCATAGTATAGACTCATTGTCTCATAACATTGATAGAGAGAGCCATATTATAGACTCATTGTTCCATAACATTGATGGAGATAGCCCTAGTATAGACTCATCATCCCACAGACATAGTATAGTCATCATCCCACAGCGTTGTAGAGACAGCCATAGTATAGAGTCATCATTCCGTTCAATATAAAAATAATGATGAAGGATTGTGCAACAACATTCTCGTGTATTTTTCCCTCACCCCCCCTCGATTTCAATATACACTAGTCCTTACACAACCTGCTGGCATTCTTGTCAATGTGTACTTCCTCAGGGTACTGATTGATCCCAATGTCGGTAATGCCATGGATGCTGTGCAAGTGTATTGCAGTCGGCCTGGCTGTTCCTGTTTAGACAGCGAGACTCCAGACAACTCTGCCCATACACAGCACTGGCCTGGCGCCAGGAACACTCTCTTCTCTTCTCTAGGTCACCATGTACGTGAGGAGCTTATTTATTAGTGTTAAATTTCCTGTTGCCACTTTGAAATATATATGCAGAGCATCACTCTTCTCTCACTTGTAATATATATGCAGAGCATCACTCTTCTCTCACTTGTAATATATATGCAGAGCATCACTCTTCTCTCACTTGTAATATATATGCAGAGCATCACTCTTCTCTCACTTGTAATATATATGCAGAGCATCACTCTTCTCTCACTTGTCATAATATATGCAGAGCATCACTCTTCTCTCACTTGTAATATATATGCAGAGCATCACTCTTCTCTCACTTGTAATATATATGCAGAGCATCACTCTTCTCTCACTTGTAATATTATATGCAGAGCATCACTCTTCTCTCACTTGTAATATATATGCAGAGCATCACTCTTCTATTATATGATTTTTGGTGGGAGGGGGAGAACGACAGCACTGTCACCTGTCACTGGAGGTCAAGGGTTCCCTTGAGTATTTTAGATTGTGCCTGGCTAGACGAATCCTTATCAATAATTTTAGTATTGTTGTTAGTATTTTAACTTTCTCTGAAATTCTGATGCTTTGAAAATGTTGAATATTAATATTGTGATTTAAAAAATATGCTCTTGCATAGATTATTTGAGGAACCCTATCTACCCCACTATCCCCTGTATAAAACACTGTGTAGACATCATTTTTATTTTTGCTATAGATGACTTGCCCCATCTCAGTGGATCAGCTGTCGCTCCTCAGATTACTGAGTTCAAGTGCTAAACAGGTTTTTACTCTTCACGATTCTAAAGCCGATTTCGAGTTCATAGGAGCAGACGGAAAAACTCTCAGTGCCTCGCACATCAACAAAGAACAGGTGAGCAGGGGGTGGGCTTGGCAGAATAGCTCACTTCTGCATAATTATGCCCGCACTAAGTGATTCTAAGCATTCTGTGTAATATTGATTAATTTTCACAGCGTGCAAATTGTGCTTAATTAGAGCAGAATAATATTAACTAATGCAGCAATTCATAAGGAACATGTAAATACCAAATTGGGTCCACAATTCTGAAATTGTTTGCGAGAATGAAAAGTTCCCCATATGTCATTCACTTAATTAGAGCAGAACAGCCAAGCTGGTGTAATGTGTCAGTTAACCTCGAGTAGATGACCTCCCTTAGTTTTGGCTATCATATGCTCTCGATCAAGCACGCCATTATAAAAATCCATATATATATATTATCTGTTGACAGATCGGCAAGTTCAGAACTGACTTTGTTATCCAAGGGGAGCCAGAATGGCTGCCACTGGACAACTTCATCCCACACGACGACACCTTCGGCTTCGAGCTTGGGCGTGCATGTTTCTGCAATCAACAGTAATATTGAATATTCTAGTAGATGTAATACTGGAGACCAAGCAGGCCACGACTGTCGATAAGACTGGTTTCTGTGTAATTATGCTGTTGTGTGTATAACATACACTCTCTGTTGTAGTAACCACATGAAATTATTTTCTTGTTTTCTTTCTGGTGTGTATATATGTATGTATGTGTGTGTGTGCATATATAATTGGCATATGTACTCTTGTGATGTAAACTCAATAAATGTTTTCTCACTTCTTTCACATGATGGGATTTACAAAAGTATCAGATTCACTCAATAAGAACAGAATGGGCAGGAAATTATTTTTTGGTGCAGTTATTCCCTTAATTAGAACAGAACATGGGAATTCAAATATAGACTGCTATCAACAAATTTGCAATAATGCAACTGTCCCCACCGAATTAGAACACGCAAATAATGCAGTCATTTAATAAGAACTGAACAACAGGTGAAGCAGCCGTCTACTTTGTTCATCTCTGTGGCCTGAGGGAAATCTCGTCTCCAAATTTTCAAACACTGCACAAGAACCCGGGTGTGCTTCCTCGGATGCATGAACCAGCGTGTTGTTCAGGTAGAGCCAATTGGCTCCAATATCATCCCGAACTTCGAGATAATTGTATTTGAAGTGATCCTTCTCCATGACCTTGCGAACATTGCTAGCTGCCATCGAGGTGCCGATGGTGATGAGATCACGACCAGCCATGGAGAGGAAGGAGGACTTCCTTCTTGTAGGGCAACACTAGTGACAGGATGAGGGAAGGCAGCTGCTAGCTGGTGGATCCCTGCCTATGAAGGTGCATGGATAGATGAGAGGACAGACACACAATAGTGATGAGTCTTCTCATTAGAACAGTTCCACGAAGAAGGGATAACCACATTTTTAAGATGTGTATTCCTGAATGAATTATGCTTGCACTTCAAGCTAGCGATTTGAAAGCAAGGTATAACTCACCATCAATTCCCCCCCTCCCCCCCCCCTAAATTTGGAACCATTAATATTGCTTCATGAACTTTCCAATGATCTACGTTATGTGTTGCACAATGAGTGCGCCGACATCAACCACGCTATGAGTGGGCCGACGTCAACCACGCTGAGTGGGCCGACGTCAACCACGCTATGAGAGTGGGCCGACATCAACCACACTATGAGTGGGCCGACGTCAACCACGGGCCAATATAACCACGCTATGAATGGGCCGACGTCACCACACTATAAGTAGGCCAACATAACCAGACTATAAGTAGGCCAACATAACCACGCTATGAGTGAGAATTCATACATCAAGGTATGCCACTGATTTTTCCTTTTGAACTTTATTGACCTTTGCTTCCATGTGGTCATCTGATTTGCGCTCATAACAACATGGTTGTGTGCAATATAGCGAAACGAGTTCCCCAATGGATTCAGAGTGCATGGTTGGGAGCGAGGGGATGAGGAGGAATATAGGAGTAACTAATGCAGGTGTGTTTCTATTGGTGGCATTGTTTGTTGTAGGGTCTTCCGGGTAATCCAGGTGCAAATGGTGATAATGGTCAACCAGGACCCAGCGGAGTGCAAGGGCCAGTCGTGAGTCCCTCCGTCCTCGTCTGTCTCTGTCCAATCCTCTTTACTTTTTCACTTTCTTCTCTCGCACACACAGGACAATAATCTCTATGATTGTGTTGGTAAACTCTGGTCTCCTTTCTTCTCTCTCACTCTCTGCTTCTGTTTCCTCCCCAAAGATATTCATGGTGTCTACGTCCATCTTTTTGTTAATTCTATAGGGAGAGAAGTGAGACATTGGGCTACCAGGAATACCAGTGAGTTCTACAACATAATTCTTCCATGATCCTATTAAGGGATGCGAGGGAAAGTTCTCATGTTTCGTTGGGGGTAGGAGTTTGGGAGGTCGAGTGATGATGATATTTGTCGTCATCGAGCGGTAGAAGATGTGGGTGTGGCTTCAAAATGCATTGGCTTATTTATTCTCGACCTCTAACCTCTCTAACCTCTATTCCCTTGTGCAACTTTCAAGGAAAACCACTCCTACTTTTAACCCCCCCCTCCACCAATCTGAAGACTTGCACACATGACGATCCTTTACCTATCCCTCCATGTTACGCCCCTTTACTGTGCTTGATGTTCAAGCATGAAATGACCTTTTAATGTACTCCATACTCAATGGCCCTTGACTGGACTCCACAGTCGTGCATGATTTTACCACGCTGAGCTGTATTGCCTCGACCCACTCTCATTTCCTTAACCATCCTTATAGGGTGCTAAAGGAGACCGAGGACCTGCTGGAGTATCGCATACGATTAGTCTCGGCCAAGACGTAAGTTAATAGCTGGAATGTAAACATTTGTGTCAGCTATGCCCCCAATCCACATCACATGAATTAGTCCTGCCAACTGTAGCATGCTGTTGCCCCAAATATCACTCACAAATTTAGATTAGGCTACGCCTTGCCACTCAAAGCTTCATGCAAAACCATCAATCTACAATTACTTATGGTTGTTAAATATCCTTGGTTTGATTATGCTCACACCAGCGGCAGAAGAGAGAGAAGCTAGCTTCGGGAAGTGAAATGGATGAGACGTCTCATACTGGCTGTACTAGTTTCTCTCTAGACAGATGTAATGAGCCGGGAGACCTGTGCCGCAGTCAGATTGGACCAACCATAAAGAATATTTTGTGGATCTTCTGTTGTCTGACACACACAAAAAATGACGGAAAATATTTCAACGGGTTATTTTAAGCACATTGTCGTCTATGATTACGGAACTAATATTTAGCACATACGGTTTTATTTCCATTAGAATCCTCCTCCACCCGATCTCAAGGGAGGTAGCTTCTACCTCGGTGAGAAGCACCCAGACAAGCTCATCAACGAAGGTGTCTTCACCATCTTCAATGAGTTGGACACGATTCGCAACGAGATCAAGTCTGTGCTGAAGCCCAATGGGAGCTAACAGGCGCCGGCCAGAAGCTGCTATGATCTCTTCCTCTGCAATCCTTCTTTCAAAGAAGGTCAGTCAGTGGGTTGCGATCACGCTCTTGTTAAAACATGGCATCCAAAAAAATTCACATTCATCTCTACCAATGGCTGCTTTATCCCCTGGACTATGTCAACAGCATTGATATAGACAGCCATAGTATAGACTCATTGTCCTATAACATTGATAGAGACAGCCATAGTATAGACTCATTGTCCCATAACATTGATAGAGACAGCCATAGTATAGACTCATTGTACCATCATTGATAGAGACAGCCATAGTATAGACTCATTGTCCCATAACATTGATAGAGACAGGCATAGTATAGACTCATTGTACCAAAACATTGATAGAGACAGGAATAGTATAGACTCATTGTCCCACAGCCATAGTATAGAGTCATCATCCCACATCGTTGATGGAAACTGCCATAGTATAGACTCATTGTCTCATAACATTGATAGAGAGAGCCATATTATAGACTCATTGTTCCATAACATTGATGGAGATAGCCCTAGTATAGACTCATCATCCCACAGACATAGTATAGTCATCATCCCACAGCGTTGTAGAGACAGCCATAGTATAGAGTCATCATTCCGTTCAATATAAAAATAATGATGAAGGATTGTGCAACAACATTCTCGTGTGTTTTTCCCTCACCCCCCCTCGATTTCAATATACACTAGTCCTTACACAACCTGCTGGCATTCTTGTCAATGTGTACTTCCTCAGGGTACTGATTGATCCCAATGTCGGTAATGCCATGGATGCTGTGCAAGTGTATTGCAGTCGGCCTGGCTGTTCCTGTTTAGACAGCGAGACTCCAGACAACTCTGCCCATACACAGCACTGGCCTGGCGCCAGGAACACTCTCTTCTCTTCTCTAGGTCACCATGTACGTGAGGAGCTTATTTATTAGTGTTAAATTTCCTGTTGCCACTTTGAAATATATATGCAGAGCATCACTCTTCTCTCACTTGTAATATATATGCAGAGCATCACTCTTCTCTCACTTGTAATATATATGCAGAGCATCACTCTTCTCTCACTTGTAATATATATGCAGAGCATCACTCTTCTCTCACTTGTAATATATATGCAGAGCATCACTCTTCTCTCACTTGTTATAATATATGCAGAGCATCACTCTTCTCTCACTTGTAATATATATGCAGAGCATCACTCTTCTCTCACTTGTAATATATATGCAGAGCATCACTCTTCTCTCACTTGTAATATTATATGCAGAGCATCACTCTTCTCTCACTTGTAATATATATGCAGAGCATCACTCTTCTCTCACTTGTAATATATATGCAGAGCATCACTCTTCTCTCACTTGTAATATATATGCAGAGCATCACTCTTCTCTCACTTGTAATATATATGCAGAGCATCACTCTTCTATTATATGATTTTTGGTGGGAGGGGGAGAACGACAGCACTGTCACCTGTCACTGGAGGTCAAGGGTTCCCTTGAGTATTTTAGATTGTGCCTGGCTAGACGAATCCTTATCAATAATTTTAGTATTGTTGTTAGTATTTTAACTTTCTCTGAAATTCTGATGCTTTGAAAATGTTGAATATTAATATTGTGATTTAAAAAATATGCTCTTGCATAGATTATTTGAGGAACCCTATCTACCCCACTATCCCCTGTATAAAACACTGTGTAGACATCATTTTTATTTTTGCTATAGATGACTTGCCCCATCTCAGTGGATCAGCTGTCGCTCCTCAGATTACTGAGTTCAAGTGCTAAACAGGTTTTTACTCTTCACGATTCTAAAGCCGATTTCGAGTTCATAGGAGCAGACGGAAAAACTCTCAGTGCCTCGCACATCAACAAAGAACAGGTGAGCAGGGGGTGGGCGTGGCAGAATAGCTCACTTCTGCATAATTATGCCCGCACTAAGTGATTCTAAGCATTCTGTGTAATATTGATTAATTTTCACAGCGTGCAAATTGTGCTTAATTAGAGCAGAATAATATTAACTAATGCAGCAATTCATAAGGAACATGTAAATACCAAATTGGGTCCACAATTCTGAAATTGTTTGCGAGAATGAAAAGTTCCCCATATGTCATTCACTTAATTAGAGCAGAACAGCCAAGCTGGTGTAATGTGTCAGTTAACCTCGAGTAGATGACCTCCCTTAGTTTTGGCTATCATATGCTCTCGATCAAGCACGCCATTATAAAAATCCATATATATATATTATCTGTTGACAGATCGGCAAGTTCAGAACTGACTTTGTTATCCAAGGGGAGCCAGAATGGCTGCCACTGGACAACTTCATCCCACACGACGACACCTTCGGCTTCGAGCTTGGGCGTGCATGTTTCTGCAATCAACAGTAATATTGAATATTCTAGTAGATGTAATACTGGAGACCAAGCAGGCCACGACTGTCGATAAGACTGGTTTCTGTGTAATTATGCTGTTGTGTGTATAACATACACTCTCTGTTGTAGTAACCACATGAAATTATTTTCTTGTTTTCTTTCTGGTGTGTATATATGTATGTATGTGTGTGTGTGCATATATAATTGGCATATGTACTCTTGTGATGTAAACTCAATAAATGTTTTCTCACTTCTTTCACATGATGGGATTTACAAAAGTATCAGATTCACTCAATAAGAACAGAATGGGCAGGAAATTATTTTTTGGTGCAGTTATTCCCTTAATTAGAACAGAACATGGGAATTCAAATATAGACTGCTATCAACAAATTTGCAATAATGCAACTGTCCCCACCGAATTAGAACACGCAAATAATGCAGTCATTTAATAAGAACTGAACAACAGGTGAAGCAGCCGTCTACTTTGTTTATCTCTGTGGCCTGATGGAAATCTCGTCTCCAAATTTTCAAACACTGCACAAGAACCCGGGTGTGCTTCCTCGGATGCATGAACCAGCGTGTTGTTCAGGTAGAGCCAATTGGCTCCAATATCATCCGGAACTTCGAGATAATTGTATTTGAAGTGATCCTTCTCCATGACCTTGCGAACATTGCTAGCTGCCATCGAGGTGCCGATGGTGATGAGATCACGACCAGCCATGGAGAGGAAGGAGGACTTCCTTCTTGTAGGGCAACACTAGTGACAGGATGAGGGAAGGCAGCTGCTAGCTGGTGGATCCCTGCCTATGAAGGTGCATGGATAGATGAGAGGACAGACACACAATAGTGATGAGTCTTCTCATTAGAACAGTTCCACGAAGAAGGGATAACCACATTTTTAAGATGTGTATTCCTGAATGAATTATGCTTGCACTTCAAGCTAGCGATTTGAAAGCAAGGTATAACTCACCATCAATTCCCCCCCCCCCCCCCCCCCCCCCCCTAAATTTGGAACCATTAATATTGCTTCATGAACTTTCCAATGATCTACGTTATGTGTTGCACAATGAGTGCGCCGACATCAACCACGCTATGAGTGGGCCGACGTCAACCACGCTATGAGAGTGGGCCGACATCAACCACACTATGAGTGGGCCGACGTCAACCACGGGCCAATATAACCACGCTATGAATGGGCCGACGTCACCACACTATAAGTAGGCCAACATAACCAGACTATAAGTAGGCCAACATAACCACGCTATGAGTGAGAATTCATACATCAAGGTATGCCACTGATTTTTCCTTTTGAACTTTATTGACCTTTGCTTCCATGTGGTCATCTGATTTGCGCTCATAACAACATGGTTGTGTGCAATATAGCGAAACGAGTTCCCCAATGGATTCAGAGTGCATGGTTGGGAGCGAGGGGATGAGGAGGAATATAGGAGTAACTAATGCAGGTGTGTTTCTATTGGTGGCATTGTTTGTTGTAGGGTCTTCCGGGTAATCCAGGTGCAAATGGTGATAATGGTCAACCAGGACCCAGCGGAGTGCAAGGGCCAGTCGTGAGTCCCTCCGTCCTCGTCTGTCTCTGTCCAATCCTCTTTACTTTTTCACTTTCTTCTCTCGCACACACAGGACAATAATCTCTATGATTGTGTCGGTAAACTATGGACTCCTTTCTTCTCTCTCACTCTCTGCTTCTGTTTCCTCCCCAAAGATATTCATGGTGTCTACGTCCATCTTTTTGTTAATTCTATAGGGAGAAAAGGGAGACATTGGGCTACCAGGAATATCGGTGAGTTCTACAATGTAATTCTTCCATGATCCTCTTAAGTGATGTGAGGGAAAGTTCTCCTTGGGGGTAGGAGTTTGGGAGGTAGAGTGATGATGATATTTGTCGTCATCGAGCGGTAGAAGATGTGGGTGTGGCTTCAAAAGGCATTGGCCTAGACCTCTATTCCCTTGTGCAACTTTCAAGGAAAACCACTCCTTAAACCCCCCACCAAATCTGAAGACTTGCATATGTGACGATCCTTTACCTAACCATCCATGTTACGCCCCTTTACTGTGCTTGATGCTCTAGCATCAAATGATCCTTTACCATACTCCGTGCATGCAATGGCCCTTGACTGGACTCCACAGTCGTGCATGATTTTACCACGCTGAGCTGTATTGCCTCGACCCACTCTCATTTCCTTAACCATCCTTATAGGGTGCTAAAGGAGACCGAGGACCTGCTGGAGTATCGCATACGATTAGTCTCGGCCAAGACGTAAGTTAATAGCATGGAATGTAAACATTTGTGTCAGCTATGCCACCAACCCACATCACATGAATTAGTCCTGCCTACTGTATTTCCACATAGCATGCTGTTGCCCCAAATTACACTCACAAATTTAGATTACGCCTTGCCGCTCAAAGCTTTATGCAAAACCATCAATCTACAATTACTTATGGCTGTTAAATATCCTTGGTTTGATTATGCTCACACCAGCGGCAGAAGAGAGAGAAGCTAGCTTCGGGAAGTGAAATGGATGAGACGTCTCATACTGGCTCTACTAGTTTCTCTCTAGACAGATGTAATGAGCCGGGAGACTGGTGCCGCAGTCAGATTGGACCAATCATTAAGAATATTTTGTGGATCTTCTGTTGTCTGACACACACAAAAAATGACGGAAAATATTTCAACGGGTTATTTTAAGCACATTGTCGTCTAAGATTACGGAACTAATATTTAGCACATACGGTTTTATTTCCATTAGAATCCTCCTCCACCCGATCTCAAGGGAGGTAGCTTCTACCTCGGTGAGAAGCACCCAGACAAGCTCATCAACGAAGGTGTCTTCACCATCTTCAATGAGTTGGACACGATTCGCAACGAGATCAAGTCTATGCTGAAGCCCAATGGGAGCCAACAGGCGCCGGCCAGAAGCTGCTATGATCTCTTCCTCTGCAATCCTTCTTTCAAAGAAGGTCAGACAGTGGGTTGCGATCAGCGCTCTCGTTAAAACAAGGCATCCAAAAAAAAATCACATTCATCTCTACCAATGGCTGCTCCAATATTGTTTATTTTGTAACGATCATTTTGTCCCCTGGACTATGTCAACAGCATTGATAGAGACAGCCATAGTATAGACTCATTGTACCATAACATTGATAGAGACAGCCATAGTATAGACTCATTGTACCATAACATTGATAGAGACAGCCATAGTATAGACTCATTGTACCATAACATTGATAGAGACAGCCATAGTATAGACTCATTGTACCATAACATTGATAGAGACAGGAATAGTATAGACTCATCATCCCGTCATCATCCCACAGCGTTGATGGAAACAGCCATAGTATAGACTCATTGGCCCATAACATTGATAGAGACAGCCATATTATAGACTCATTGTACCATAACATTGATGGAGACAGCCATAAGTATAGACTCATTGTACCATAACATTGATAGAGACAGACCTAGTATAGACTCATCGTCCCCACAGCCATAGTAGTGTAGTCATCATCCCACAGCGTTGTAGAGACAGCCATAGTATAGAGTCATCATTCCGTTCAATATCAAAATAATGATGAAGGATTGTGCAACAACATTCTCGTGTGTGTTTTTCCCTCATCCCCCCCCCCCCCCCATTTCAATATACACTAGTCCTTATACAACCTGCTAGCATTCTTGTCAATGTGTACTTCCTCAGGGTACTACTGGATTGATCCCAATGTCGGTAATGCCATGGATGCTGTGCAAGTGTATTGCAGTCAGCCTGGCTGTTCCTGTTTAGACTGCGAGACTCCAGACAACTCTGCCCACACACAGCACTGGCCTGGCGCCAGGAACACTCTCTTCTCTTCTCTAGGTCACCATGTACGTGAGGAGCTTATTTATTAGTGTTAGACAATTTCCTGTTGCCACTTTGAAATATATATGCAGAGCATCACTCTTCTCTCACTTGTAATATATATGCAGAGCATCACTCTTCTCTCACTTGTAATATATATGCAGAGCATCACTCTTCTCTCACTTGTTATAATATATGCAGAGCATCACTCTTCTCTCACTTGTAATATATATGCAGAGCATCACTCTTCTCTCACTTGTAATATATATGCAGAGCATCACTCTTCTCTCACTTGTAATATTATATGCAGAGCATCACTCTTCTCTCACTTGTAATATATATGCAGAGCATCACTCTTCTCTCACTTGTAATATATATGCAGAGCATCACTCTTCTCTCACTTGTAATATATATGCAGAGCATCACTCTTCTCTCACTTGTAATATATATGCAGAGCATCACTCTTCTATTATATGATTTTTGGTGGGAGGGGGAGAACGACAGCACTGTCACCTGTCACTGGAGGTCAAGGGTTCCCTTGAGTATTTTAGATTGTGCCTGGCTAGACGAATCCTTATCAATAATTTTAGTATTGTTGTTAGTATTTTAACTTTCTCTGAAATTCTGATGCTTTGAAAATGTTGAATATTAATATTGTGATTTAAAAAATATGCTCTTGCATAGATTATTTGAGGAACCCTATCTACCCCACTATCCCCTGTATAAAACACTGTGTAGACATCATTTTTATTTTTGCTATAGATGACTTGCCCCATCTCAGTGGATCAGCTGTCGCTCCTCAGATTACTGAGTTCAAGTGCTAAACAGGTTTTTACTCTTCACGATTCTAAAGCCGATTTCGAGTTCATAGGAGCAGACGGAAAAACTCTCAGTGCCTCGCACATCAACAAAGAACAGGTGAGCAGGGGGTGGGCGTGGCAGAATAGCTCACTTCTGCATAATTATGCCCGCACTAAGTGATTCTAAGCATTCTGTGTAATATTGATTAATTTTCACAGCGTGCAAATTGTGCTTAATTAGAGCAGAATAATATTAACTAATGCAGCAATTCATAAGGAACATGTAAATACCAAATTGGGTCCACAATTCTGAAATTGTTTGCGAGAATGAAAAGTTCCCCATATGTCATTCACTTAATTAGAGCAGAACAGCCAAGCTGGTGTAATGTGTCAGTTAACCTCGAGTAGATGACCTCCCTTAGTTTTGGCTATCATATGCTCTCGATCAAGCACGCCATTATAAAAATCCATATATATATATTATCTGTTGACAGATCGGCAAGTTCAGAACTGACTTTGTTATCCAAGGGGAGCCAGAATGGCTGCCACTGGACAACTTCATCCCACACGACGACACCTTCGGCTTCGAGCTTGGGCGTGCATGTTTCTGCAATCAACAGTAATATTGAATATTCTAGTAGATGTAATACTGGAGACCAAGCAGGCCACGACTGTCGATAAGACTGGTTTCTGTGTAATTATGCTGTTGTGTGTATAACATACACTCTCTGTTGTAGTAACCACATGAAATTATTTTCTTGTTTTCTTTCTGGTGTGTATATATGTATGTATGTGTGTGTGTGCATATATAATTGGCATATGTACTCTTGTGATGTAAACTCAATAAATGTTTTCTCACTTCTTTCACATGATGGGATTTACAAAAGTATCAGATTCACTCAATAAGAACAGAATGGGCAGGAAATTATTTTTTGGTGCAGTTATTCCCTTAATTAGAACAGAACATGGGAATTCAAATATAGACTGCTATCAACAAATTTGCAATAATGCAACTGTCCCCACCGAATTAGAACACGCAAATAATGCAGTCATTTAATAAGAACTGAACAACAGGTGAAGCAGCCGTCTACTTTGTTCATCTCTGTGGCCTGAGGGAAATCTCGTCTCCAAATTTTCAAACACTGCACAAGAACCCGGGTGTGCTTCCTCGGATGCATGAACCAGCGTGTTGTTCAGGTAGAGCCAATTGGCTCCAATATCATCCGGAACTTCGAGATAATTGTATTTGAAGTGATCCTTCTCCATGACCTTGCGAACATTGCTAGCTGCCATCGAGGTGCCGATGGTGATGAGATCACGACCAGCCATGGAGAGGAAGGAGGACTTCCTTCTTGTAGGGCAACACTAGTGACAGGATGAGGGAAGGCAGCTGCTAGCTGGTGGATCCCTGCCTATGAAGGTGCATGGATAGATGAGAGGACAGACACACAATAGTGATGAGTCTTCTCATTAGAACAGTTCCACGAAGAAGGGATAACCACATTTTTAAGATGTGTATTCCTGAATGAATTATGCTTGCACTTCAAGCTAGCGATTTGAAAGCAAGGTATAACTCACCATCAATTCCCCCCCCCCCCCCCCCCCCCCCCAAATTTGGAACCATTAATATTGCTTCATGAACTTTCCAATGATCTACGTTATGTGTTGCACAATGAGTGCGCCGACATCAACCACGCTATGAGTGGGCCGACGTCAACCACGCTGAGTGGGCCGACGTCAACCACGCTATGAGAGTGGGCCGACATCAACCACGCTATGAGAGTGGGCCGATGTCAACCACGGGCCAATATAACCACGCTATGAATGGGCCGACGTCACCACACTATAAGTAGGCCAACATAACCAGACTATAAGTAGGCCAACATAACCACGCTATGAGTGAGAATTCATACATCAAGGTATGCCACTGATTTTTCCTTTTGAACTTTATTGACCTTTGCTTCCATGTGGTCATCTGATTTGCGCTCATAACAACATGGTTGTGTGCAATATAGCGAAACGAGTTCCCCAATGGATTCAGAGTGCATGGTTGGGAGCGAGGGGATGAGGAGGAATATAGGAGTAACTAATGCAGGTGTGTTTCTATTGGTGGCATTGTTTGTTGTAGGGTCTTCCGGGTAATCCAGGTGCAAATGGTGATAATGGTCAACCAGGACCCAGCGGAGTGCAAGGGCCAGTCGTGAGTCCCTCCGTCCTCGTCTGTCTCTGTCCAATCCTCTTTACTTTTTCACTTTCTTCTCTCGCACACACAGGACAATAATCTCTATGATTGTGTCGGTAAACTATGGACTCCTTTCTTCTCTCTCACTCTCTGCTTCTGTTTCCTCCCCAAAGATATTCATGGTGTCTACGTCCATCTTTTTGTTAATTCTATAGGGAGAAAAGGGAGACATTGGGCTACCAGGAATATCGGTGAGTTCTACAATGTAATTCTTCCATGATCCTCTTAAGTGATGTGAGGGAAAGTTCTCCTTGGGGGTAGGAGTTTGGGAGGTAGAGTGATGATGATATTTGTCGAGCGGTAGAAGATGTGGGTGTGGCTTCAAAAGGCATTGGCCTAGACCTCTATTCCCTTGTGCAACTTTCAAGGAAAACCACTCCTTAAAACCCCCACCAAATCCGAAGACTTGCATATGTGACGATCCTTTACCTAACCATCCATGTTACGCCCCTTTACTGTGCTTGATGCTCTAGCATCAAATGATCCTTTACCATACTCCGTGCATGCAATGGCCCTTGACTGGACTCCACAGTCGTGCATGATTTTACCACGCTGAGCTGTATTGCCTCGACCCACTCTCATTTCCTTAACCATCCTTATAGGGTGCTAAAGGAGACCGAGGACCTGCTGGAGTATCGCATACGATTAGTCTCGGCCAAGACGTAAGTTAATAGCATGGAATGTAAACATTTGTGTCAGCTATGCCACCAACCCACATCACATGAATTAGTCCTGCCTACTGTATTTCCACATAGCATGCTGTTGCCCCAAATTACACTCACAAATTTAGATTACGCCTTGCCGCTCAAAGCTTTATGCAAAACCATCAATCTACAATTACTTATGGCTGTTAAATATCCTTGGTTTGATTATGCTCACACCAGCGGCAGAAGAGAGAGAAGCTAGCTTCGGGAAGTGAAATGGATGAGACGTCTCATACTGGCTCTACTAGTTTCTCTCTAGACAGATGTAATGAGCCGGGAGACTGGTGCCGCAGTCAGATTGGACCAATCATTAAGAATATTTTGTGGATCTTCTGTTGTCTGACACACACAAAAAATGACGGAAAATATTTCAACGGGTTATTTTAAGCACATTGTCGTCTAAGATTACGGAACTAATATTTAGCACATACGGTTTTATTTCCATTAGAATCCTCCTCCACCCGATCTCAAGGGAGGTAGCTTCTACCTCGGTGAGAAGCACCCAGACAAGCTCATCAACGAAGGTGTCTTCACCATCTTCAATGAGTTGGACACGATTCGCAACGAGATCAAGTCTATGCTGAAGCCCAATGGGAGCCAACAGGCGCCGGCCAGAAGCTGCTATGATCTCTTCCTCTGCAATCCTTCTTTCAAAGAAGGTCAGACAGTGGGTTGCGATCAGCGCTCTCGTTAAAACAAGGCATCCAAAAAAAATCACATTCATCTCTACCAATGGCTGCTCCAATATTGTTTATTTTGTAACGATCATTTTGTCCCCTGGACTATGTCAACAGCATTGATAGAGACAGCCATAGTATAGACTCATTGTACCATAACATTGATAGAGACAGCCATAGTATAGACTCATTGTACCATAACATTGATAGAGACAGCCATAGTATAGACTCATTGTACCATAACATTGATAGAGACAGCCATAGTATAGACTCATTGTACCATAACATTGATAGAGACAGGAATAGTATAGACTCATCATCCCGTCATCATCCCACAGCGTTGATGGAAACAGCCATAGTATAGACTCATTGGCCCATAACATTGATAGAGACAGCCATATTATAGACTCATTGTACCATAACATTGATGGAGACAGCCATAAGTATAGACTCATTGTACCATAACATTGATAGAGACAGACCTAGTATAGACTCATCGTCCCCACAGCCATAGTAGTGTAGTCATCATCCCACAGCGTTGTAGAGACAGCCATAGTATAGAGTCATCATTCCGTTCAATATCAAAATAATGATGAAGGATTGTGCAACAACATTCTCGTGTGTGTTTTTCCCTCATCCCCCCCCCCCCCCCATTTCAATATACACTAGTCCTTATACAACCTGCTAGCATTCTTGTCAATGTGTACTTCCTCAGGGTACTACTGGATTGATCCCAATGTCGGTAATGCCATGGATGCTGTGCAAGTGTATTGCAGTCAGCCTGGCTGTTCCTGTTTAGACTGCGAGACTCCAGACAACTCTGCCCACACACAGCACTGGCCTGGCGCCAGGAACACTCTCTTCTCTTCTCTAGGTCACCATGTACGTGAGGAGCTTATTTATTAGTGTTAGACAATTTCCTGTTGCCACTTTGAAATATATATGCAGAGCATCACTCTTCTCTCACTTGTAATATATATGCAGAGCATCACTCTTCTCTCACTTGTAATATATATGCAGAGCATCACTCTTCTATTATATGATTTTTGGTGGGAGGGGGAGAACGACAGCACTGTCACCTGTCACTGGAGGTCAAGGGTTCCCTTGAGTATTTTAGATTGTGCCTGGCTAGACGAATCCTTATCAATAATTTTAGTATTGTTGTTAGTATTTTAACTTTCTCTGAAATTCTGATGCTTTGAAAATGTTGAATATTAATATTGTGATTTAAAAAATATGCTCTTGCATAGATTATTTGAGGAACCCTATCTACCCCACTATCCCCTGTATAAAACACTGTGTAGACATCATTTTTATTTTTGCTATAGATGACTTGCCCCATCTCAGTGGATCAGCTGTCGCTCCTCAGATTACTGAGTTCAAGTGCTAAACAGGTTTTTACTCTTCACGATTCTAAAGCCGATTTCGAGTTCATAGGAGCAGACGGAAAAACTCTCAGTGCCTCGCACATCAACAAAGAACAGGTGAGCAGGGGGTGGGCGTGGCAGAATAGCTCACTTCTGCATAATTATGCCCGCACTAAGTGATTCTAAGCATTCTGTGTAATATTGATTAATTTTCACAGCGTGCAAATTGTGCTTAATTAGAGCAGAATAATATTAACTAATGCAGCAATTCATAAGGAACATGTAAATACCAAATTGGGTCCACAATTCTGAAATTGTTTGCGAGAATGAAAAGTTCCCCATATGTCATTCACTTAATTAGAGCAGAACAGCCAAGCTGGTGTAATGTGTCAGTTAACCTCGAGTAGATGACCTCCCTTAGTTTTGGCTATCATATGCTCTCGATCAAGCACGCCATTATAAAAATCCATATATATATATTATCTGTTGACAGATCGGCAAGTTCAGAACTGACTTTGTTATCCAAGGGGAGCCAGAATGGCTGCCACTGGACAACTTCATCCCACACGACGACACCTTCGGCTTCGAGCTTGGGCGTGCATGTTTCTGCAATCAACAGTAATATTGAATATTCTATATAGTAGATGTAATACTGGAGACCAAGCAGGCCACGACTGTCGATAAGACTGGTTTCTGTGTAATTATGCTGTTGTGTGTATAACATACACTCTCTGTTGTAGTAACCACATGAAATTATTTTCTTGTTTTCTTTCTGGTGTGTATATATGTATGTATGTGTGTGTGTGCATATATAATTGGCATATGTACTCTTGTGATGTAAACTCAATAAATGTTTTCTCACTTCTTTCACATGATGGGATTTACAAAAGTATCAGATTCACTCAATAAGAACAGAATGGGCAGGAAATTATTTTTTGGTGCAGTTATTCCCTTAATTAGAACAGAACATGGGAATTCAAATATAGACTGCTATCAACAAATTTGCAATAATGCAACTGTCCCCACCGAATTAGAACACGCAAATAATGCAGTCATTTAATAAGAACTGAACAACAGGTGAAGCAGCCGTCTACTTTGTTCATCTCTGTGGCCTGAGGGAAATCTCGTCTCCAAATTTTCAAACACTGCACAAGAACCCGGGTGTGCTTCCTCGGATGCATGAACCAGCGTGTTGTTCAGGTAGAGCCAATTGGCTCCAATATCATCCGGAACTTCGAGATAATTGTATTTGAAGTGATCCTTCTCCATGACCTTGCGAACATTGCTAGCTGCCATCGAGGTGCCGATGGTGATGAGATCACGACCAGCCATGGAGAGGAAGGAGGACTTCCTTCTTGTAGGGCAACACTAGTGACAGGATGAGGGAAGGCAGCTGCTAGCTGGTGGATCCCTGCCTATGAAGGTGCATGGATAGATGAGAGGACAGACACACAATAGTGATGAGTCTTCTCATTAGAACAGTTCCACGAAGAAGGGATAACCACATTTTTAAGATGTGTATTCCTGAATGAATTATGCTTGCACTTCAAGCTAGCGATTTGAAAGCAAGGTATAACTCACCATCAATTCCCCCCCCCTAAATTTGGAACCATTAATATTGCTTCATGAACTTTCCAATGATCTACGTTATGTGTTGCACAATGAGTGCGCCGACATCAACCACGCTATGAGTGGGCCGACGTCAACCACGCTGAGTGGGCCGACGTCAACCATGCTATGAGAGTGGGCCGACATCAACCACACTATGAGTGGGCCGACGTCAACCACGGGCCAATATAACCACGCTATGAATGGGCCGACGTCACCACACTATAAGTAGGCCAACATAACCAGACTATAAGTAGGCCAACATAACCACGCTATGAGTGAGAATTCATACATCAAGGTATGCCACTGATTTTTTCCTTTTGAACTTTATTGACCTTTGCTTCCATGTGGTCATCTGATTTGCGCTCATAACAACATGGTTGTGTGCAATATAGCGAAACGAGTTCCCCAATGGATTCAGAGTGCATGGTTGGGAGCGAGGGGATGAGGAGGAATATAGGAGTAACTAATGCAGGTGTGTTTCTATTGGTGGCATTGTTTGTTGTAGGGTCTTCCGGGTAATCCAGGTGCAAATGGTGATAATGGTCAACCAGGACCCAGCGGAGTGCAAGGGCCAGTCGTGAGTCCCTCCATCCTCGTCTGTCTCTGTCCAATCCTCTTTACTTTTTCACTTTCTTCTCTCGCACACACAGGACAATAATCTCTATGATTGTGTCGGTAAACTCTGGTCTCCTTTCTTCTCTCTCACTCTCTGCTTCTGTTTCCTCCCCAAAGATATTCATGGTGTCTACGTCCATCTTTTTGTTAATTCTATAGGGAGAGAAGTGAGACATTGGGCTACCAGGAATACCAGTGAGTTCTACAACATAATTCTTCCATGATCCTATTAAGGGATGCGAGGGAAAGTTCTCATGTTTCGTTGGGGGTAGGAGTTTGGGAGGTCGAGTGATGATGATATTTGTCGTCTTCGAGCGGTAGAAGATGTGGGTGTGGCTTCAAAAGGCATTGGCCTAGACCTCTATTCCCTTGTGCAACTTTCAAGGAAAACCACTCCTTAAAACCCCCACCAAATCCGAAGACTTGCATATGTGACGATCCTTTACCTAACCATCCATGTTACGCCCCTTTACTGTGCTTGATGCTCTAGCATCAAATGATCCTTTACCATACTCCGTGCATGCAATGGCCCTTGACTGGACTCCACAGTCGTGCATGATTTTACCACGCTGAGCTGTATTGCCTCGACCCACTCTCATTTCCTTAACCATCCTTATAGGGTGCTAAAGGAGACCGAGGACCTGCTGGAGTATCGCATACGATTAGTCTCGGCCAAGACGTAAGTTAATAGCATGGAATGTAAACATTTGTGTCAGCTATGCCACCAACCCACATCACATGAATTAGTCCTGCCTACTGTATTTCCACATAGCATGCTGTTGCCCCAAATTACACTCACAAATTTAGATTACGCCTTGCCGCTCAAAGCTTTATGCAAAACCATCAATCTACAATTACTTATGGCTGTTAAATATCCTTGGTTTGATTATGCTCACACCAGCGGCAGAAGAGAGAGAAGCTAGCTTCGGGAAGTGAAATGGATGAGACGTCTCATACTGGCTCTACTAGTTTCTCTCTAGACAGATGTAATGAGCCGGGAGACTGGTGCCGCAGTCAGATTGGACCAATCATTAAGAATATTTTGTGGATCTTCTGTTGTCTGACACACACAAAAAATGACGGAAAATATTTCAACGGGTTATTTTAAGCACATTGTCGTCTAAGATTACGGAACTAATATTTAGCACATACGGTTTTATTTCCATTAGAATCCTCCTCCACCCGATCTCAAGGGAGGTAGCTTCTACCTCGGTGAGAAGCACCCAGACAAGCTCATCAACGAAGGTGTCTTCACCATCTTCAATGAGTTGGACACGATTCGCAACGAGATCAAGTCTATGCTGAAGCCCAATGGGAGCCAACAGGCGCCGGCCAGAAGCTGCTATGATCTCTTCCTCTGCAATCCTTCTTTCAAAGAAGGTCAGACAGTGGGTTGCGATCAGCGCTCTCGTTAAAACAAGGCATCCAAAAAAAAATCACATTCATCTCTACCAATGGCTGCTCCAATATTGTTTATTTTGTAACGATCATTTTGTCCCCTGGACTATGTCAACAGCATTGATAGAGACAGCCATAGTATAGACTCATTGTACCATAACATTGATAGAGACAGCCATAGTATAGACTCATTGTACCATAACATTGATAGAGACAGCCATAGTATAGACTCATTGTACCATAACATTGATAGAGACAGCCATAGTATAGACTCATTGTACCATAACATTGATAGAGACAGGAATAGTATAGACTCATCATCCCGTCATCATCCCACAGCGTTGATGGAAACAGCCATAGTATAGACTCATTGGCCCATAACATTGATAGAGACAGCCATATTATAGACTCATTGTACCATAACATTGATGGAGACAGCCATAAGTATAGACTCATTGTACCATAACATTGATAGAGACAGACCTAGTATAGACTCATCGTCCCCACAGCCATAGTAGTGTAGTCATCATCCCACAGCGTTGTAGAGACAGCCATAGTATAGAGTCATCATTCCGTTCAATATCAAAATAATGATGAAGGATTGTGCAACAACATTCTCGTGTGTGTTTTTCCCTCATCCCCCCCCCCCCCATTTCAATATACACTAGTCCTTATACAACCTGCTAGCATTCTTGTCAATGTGTACTTCCTCAGGGTACTACTGGATTGATCCCAATGTCGGTAATGCCATGGATGCTGTGCAAGTGTATTGCAGTCAGCCTGGCTGTTCCTGTTTAGACTGCGAGACTCCAGACAACTCTGCCCACACACAGCACTGGCCTGGCGCCAGGAACACTCTCTTCTCTTCTCTAGGTCACCATGTACGTGAGGAGCTTATTTATTAGTGTTAGACAATTTCCTGTTGCCACTTTGAAATATATATGCAGAGCATCACTCTTCTCTCACTTGTAATATATATGCAGAGCATCACTCTTCTCTCACTTGTAATATATATGCAGAGCATCACTCTTCTATTATATGATTTTTGGTGGGAGGGGGAGAACGACAGCACTGTCACCTGTCACTGGAGGTCAAGGGTTCCCTTGAGTATTTTAGATTGTGCCTGGCTAGACGAATCCTTATCAATAATTTTAGTATTGTTGTTAGTATTTTAACTTTCTCTGAAATTCTGATGCTTTGAAAATGTTGAATATTAATATTGTGATTTAAAAAATATGCTCTTGCATAGATTATTTGAGGAACCCTATCTACCCCACTATCCCCTGTATAAAACACTGTGTAGACATCATTTTTATTTTTGCTATAGATGACTTGCCCCATCTCAGTGGATCAGCTATCGCTCCTCAGATTACTGAGTTCAAGTGCTAAACAGGTTTTTACTCTTCACGATTCTAAAGCCGATTTCGAGTTCATAGGAGCAGACGGAAAAACTCTCAGTGCCTCGCACATCAACAAAGAACAGGTGAGCAGGGGGTGGGCGTGGCAGAATAGCTCACTTCTGCATAATTATGCCCGCACTAAGTGATTCTAAGCATTCTGTGTAATATTGATTAATTTTCACAGCGTGCAAATTGTGCTTAATTAGAGCAGAATAATATTAACTAATGCAGCAATTCATAAGGAACATGTAAATACCAAATTGGGTCCACAATTCTGAAATTGTTTGCGAGAATGAAAAGTTCCCCATATGTCATTCACTTAATTAGAGCAGAACAGCCAAGCTGGTGTAATGTGTCAGTTAACCTCGAGTAGATGACCTCCCTTAGTTTTGGCTATCATATGCTCTCGATCAAGCACGCCATTATAAAAATCCATATATATATATTATCTGTTGACAGATCGGCAAGTTCAGAACTGACTTTGTTATCCAAGGGGAGCCAGAATGGCTGCCACTGGACAACTTCATCCCACACGACGACACCTTCGGCTTCGAGCTTGGGCGTGCATGTTTCTGCAATCAACAGTAATATTGAATATTCTAGTAGATGTAATACTGGAGACCAAGCAGGCCACGACTGTCGATAAGACTGGTTTCTGTGTAATTATGCTGTTGTGTGTATAACATACACTCTCTGTTGTAGTAACCACATGAAATTATTTTCTTGTTTTCTTTCTGGTGTGTATATATGTATGTATGTGTGTGTGTGCATATATAATTGGCATATGTACTCTTGTGATGTAAACTCAATAAATGTTTTCTCACTTCTTTCACATGATGGGATTTACAAAAGTATCAGATTCACTCAATAAGAACAGAATGGGCAGGAAATTATTTTTTGGTGCAGTTATTCCCTTAATTAGAACAGAACATGGGAATTCAAATATAGACTGCTATCAACAAATTTGCAATAATGCAACTGTCCCCACCGAATTAGAACACGCAAATAATGCAGTCATTTAATAAGAACTGAACAACAGGTGAAGCAGCCGTCTACTTTGTTCATCTCTGTGGCCTGAGGGAAATCTCGTCTCCAAATTTTCAAACACTGCACAAGAACCCGGGTGTGCTTCCTCGGATGCATGAACCAGCGTGTTGTTCAGGTAGAGCCAATTGGCTCCAATATCATCCGGAACTTCGAGATAATTGTATTTGAAGTGATCCTTCTCCATGACCTTGCGAACATTGCTAGCTGCCATCGAGGTGCCGATGGTGATGAGATCACGACCAGCCATGGAGAGGAAGGAGGACTTCCTTCTTGTAGGGCAACACTAGTGACAGGATGAGGGAAGGCAGCTGCTAGCTGGTGGATCCCTGCCTATGAAGGTGCATGGATAGATGAGAGGACAGACACACAATAGTGATGAGTCTTCTCATTAGAACAGTTCCACGAAGAAGGGATAACCACATTTTTAAGATGTGTATTCCTGAATGAATTATGCTTGCACTTCAAGCTAGCGATTTGAAAGCAAGGTATAACTCACCATCAATTCCCCCCCCCCCCCCCCCCCCCCCTAAATTTGGAACCATTAATATTGCTTCATGAACTTTCCAATGATCTACGTTATGTGTTGCACAATGAGTGCGCCGACATCAACCACGCTATGAGTGGGCCGACGTCAACCACGCTGAGTGGGCCGACGTCAACCACGCTATGAGAGTGGGCCGACATCAACCACACTATGAGTGGGCCGACGTCAACCACGGGCCAATATAACCACGCTATGAATGGGCCGACGTCACCACACTATAAGTAGGCCAACATAACCAGACTATAAGTAGGCCAACATAACCACGCTATGAGTGAGAATTCATACATCAAGGTATGCCACTGATTTTTCCTTTTGAACTTTATTGACCTTTGCTTCCATGTGGTCATCTGATTTGCGCTCATAACAACATGGTTGTGTGCAATATAGCGAAACGAGTTCCCCAATGGATTCAGAGTGCATGGTTGGGAGCGAGGGGATGAGGAGGAATATAGGAGTAACTAATGCAGGTGTGTTTCTATTGGTGGCATTGTTTGTTGTAGGGTCTTCCGGGTAATCCAGGTGAAATGGTGATAA
Organism: Cladorhizidae sp. MBARI D1340-BT2; assembly: GCA_028752905.1. NCBI lineage: Eukaryota > Metazoa > Porifera > Demospongiae > Poecilosclerida > Cladorhizidae > Cladorhizidae sp. MBARI D1340-BT2. The sequence goes on along the minus strand of JAQNBH010000016.1, from coordinate 50,802,292 downwards.
TGGTCAACCAGGACCCAGCGGAGTGCAAGGGCCAGTCGTGAGTCCCTCCGTCCTCGTCTGTCTCTGTCCAATCCTCTTTACTTTTTCACTTTCTTCTCTCGCACACACAGGACAATAATCTCTATGATTGTGTTGGTAAACTCTGGTCTCCTTTCTTCTCTCTCACTCTCTGCTTCTGTTTCCTCCCCAAAGATATTCATGGTGTCTACGTCCATCTTTTTGTTAATTCTATAGGGAGAGAAGTGAGACATTGGGCTACCAGGAATACCAGTGAGTTCTACAACATAATTCTTCCATGATCCTATTAAGGGATGCGAGGGAAAGTTCTCATGTTTCGTTGGGGGTAGGAGTTTGGGAGGTCGAGTGATGATGATATTTGTCGTCATCGAGCGGTAGAAGATGTGGGTGTGGCTTCAAAATGCATTGGCTTATTTATTCTCGACCTCTAACCTCTCTAACCTCTATTCCCTTGTGCAACTTTCAAGGAAAACCACTCCTCCTTTTAACCCCCCCCTCCACCAATCTGAAGACTTGCACACATGACGATCCTTTACCTATCCCTCCATGTTACGCCCCTTTACTGTGCTTGATGTTCAAGCATGAAATGACCTTTTAATGTACTCCATACTCAATGGACCTTGACTGGACTCCACAGTCGTGCATGATTTTACCACGCTGAGCTGTATTGCCTCGACCCACTCTCATTTCCTTAACCATCCTTATAGGGTGCTAAAGGAGACCGAGGACCTGCTGGAGTATCGCATACGATTAGTCTCGGCCAAGACGTAAGTTAATAGCTGGAATGTAAACATTTGTGTCAGCTATGCCCCCAATCCACATCACATGAATTAGTCCTGCCAACTGTAGCATGCTGTTGCCCCAAATATCACTCACAAATTTAGATTAGGCTACGCCTTGCCACTCAAAGCTTCATGCAAAACCATCAATCTACAATTACTTATGGTTGTTAAATATCCTTGGTTTGATTATGCTCACACCAGCGGCAGAAGAGAGAGAAGCTAGCTTCGGGAAGTGAAATGGATGAGACGTCTCATACTGGCTGTACTAGTTTCTCTCTAGACAGATGTAATGAGCCGGGAGACCTGTGCTGCAGTCAGATTGGACCAACCATAAAGAATATTTTGTGGATCTTCTGTTGTCTGACACACACAAAAAATGACGGAAAATATTTCAACGGGTTATTTTAAGCACATTGTCGTCTATGATTACGGAACTAATATTTAGCACATACGGTTTTATTTCCATTAGAATCCTCCTCCACCCGATCTCAAGGGAGGTAGCTTCTACCTCGGTGAGAAGCACCCAGACAAGCTCATCAACGAAGGTGTCTTCACCATCTTCAATGAGTTGGACACGATTCGCAACGAGATCAAGTCTGTGCTGAAGCCCAATGGGAGCTAACAGGCGCCGGCCAGAAGCTGCTATGATCTCTTCCTCTGCAATCCTTCTTTCAAAGAAGGTCAGTCAGTGGGTTGCGATCACGCTCTTGTTAAAACATGGCATCCAAAAAAATTCACATTCATCTCTACCAATGGCTGCTTTATCCCCTGGACTATGTCAACAGCATTGATATAGACAGCCATAGTATAGACTCATTGTCCTATAACATTGATAGAGACAGCCATAGTATAGACTCATTGTCCCATAACATTGATAGAGACAGCCATAGTATAGACTCATTGTACCATCATTGATAGAGACAGCCATAGTATAGACTCATTGTCCCATAACATTGATAGAGACAGGCATAGTATAGACTCATTGTACCAAAACATTGATAGAGACAGGAATAGTATAGACTCATTGTCCCACAGCCATAGTATAGAGTCATCATCCCACATCGTTGATGGAAACTGCCATAGTATAGACTCATTGTCTCATAACATTGATAGAGAGAGCCATATTATAGACTCATTGTTCCATAACATTGATGGAGATAGCCCTAGTATAGACTCATCATCCCACAGACATAGTATAGTCATCATCCCACAGCGTTGTAGAGACAGCCATAGTATAGAGTCATCATTCCGTTCAATATCAAAATAATGATGAAGGATTGTGCAACAACATTCTCGTGTATTTTTCCCTCACCCCCCCTCGATTTCAATATACACTAGTCCTTACACAACCTGCTGGCATTCTTGTCAATGTGTACTTCCTCAGGGTACTGATTGATCCCAATGTCGGTAATGCCATGGATGCTGTGCAAGTGTATTGCAGTCGGCCTGGCTGTTCCTGTTTAGACAGCGAGACTCCAGACAACTCTGCCCATACACAGCACTGGCCTGGCGCCAGGAACACTCTCTTCTCTTCTCTAGGTCACCATGTACGTGAGGAGCTTATTTATTAGTGTTAAATTTCCTGTTGCCACTTTGAAATATATATGCAGAGCATCACTCTTCTCTCACTTGTAATATATATGCAGAGCATCACTCTTCTCTCACTTGTAATATATATGCAGAGCATCACTCTTCTCTCACTTGTAATATATATGCAGAGCATCACTCTTCTCTCACTTGTAATATATATGCAGAGCATCACTCTTCTCTCACTTGTTATAATATATGCAGAGCATCACTCTTCTCTCACTTGTAATATATATGCAGAGCATCACTCTTCTCTCACTTGTAATATATATGCAGAGCATCACTCTTCTCTCACTTGTAATATTATATGCAGAGCATCACTCTTCTCTCACTTGTAATATATATGCAGAGCATCACTCTTCTATTATATGATTTTTGGTGGGAGGGGGAGAACGACAGCACTGTCACCTGTCACTGGAGGTCAAGGGTTCCCTTGAGTATTTTAGATTGTGCCTGGCTAGACGAATCCTTATCAATAATTTTAGTATTGTTGTTAGTATTTTAACTTTCTCTGAAATTCTGATGCTTTGAAAATGTTGAATATTAATATTGTGATTTAAAAAATATGCTCTTGCATAGATTATTTGAGGAACCCTATCTACCCCACTATCCCCTGTATAAAACACTGTGTAGACATCATTTTTATTTTTGCTATAGATGACTTGCCCCATCTCAGTGGATCAGCTGTCGCTCCTCAGATTACTGAGTTCAAGTGCTAAACAGGTTTTTACTCTTCACGATTCTAAAGCCGATTTCGAGTTCATAGGAGCAGACGGAAAAACTCTCAGTGCCTCGCACATCAACAAAGAACAGGTGAGCAGGGGGTGGGCGTGGCAGAATAGCTCACTTCTGCATAATTATGCCCGCACTAAGTGATTCTAAGCATTCTGTGTAATATTGATTAATTTTCACAGCGTGCAAATTGTGCTTAATTAGAGCAGAATAATATTAACTAATGCAGCAATTCATAAGGAACATGTAAATACCAAATTGGGTCCACAATTCTGAAATTGTTTGCGAGAATGAAAAGTTCCCCATATGTCATTCACTTAATTAGAGCAGAACAGCCAAGCTGGTGTAATGTGTCAGTTAACCTCGAGTAGATGACCTCCCTTAGTTTTGGCTATCATATGCTCTCGATCAAGCACGCCATTATAAAAATCCATATATATATATTATCTGTTGACAGATCGGCAAGTTCAGAACTGACTTTGTTATCCAAGGGGAGCCAGAATGGCTGCCACTGGACAACTTCATCCCACACGACGACACCTTCGGCTTCGAGCTTGGGCGTGCATGTTTCTGCAATCAACAGTAATATTGAATATTCTAGTAGATGTAATACTGGAGACCAAGCAGGCCACGACTGTCGATAAGACTGGTTTCTGTGTAATTATGCTGTTGTGTGTATAACATACACTCTCTGTTGTAGTAACCACATGAAATTATTTTCTTGTTTTCTTTCTGGTGTGTATATATGTATGTATGTGTGTGTGTGCATATATAATTGGCATATGTACTCTTGTGATGTAAACTCAATAAATGTTTTCTCACTTCTTTCACATGATGGGATTTACAAAAGTATCAGATTCACTCAATAAGAACAGAATGGGCAGGAAATTATTTTTTGGTGCAGTTATTCCCTTAATTAGAACAGAACATGGGAATTCAAATATAGACTGCTATCAACAAATTTGCAATAATGCAACTGTCCCCACCGAATTAGAACACGCAAATAATGCAGTCATTTAATAAGAACTGAACAACAGGTGAAGCAGCCGTCTACTTTGTTTATCTCTGTGGCCTGATGGAAATCTCGTCTCCAAATTTTCAAACACTGCACAAGAACCCGGGTGTGCTTCCTCGGATGCATGAACCAGCGTGTTGTTCAGGTAGAGCCAATTGGCTCCAATATCATCCGGAACTTCGAGATAATTGTATTTGAAGTGATCCTTCTCCATGACCTTGCGAACATTGCTAGCTGCCATCGAGGTGCCGATGGTGATGAGATCACGACCAGCCATGGAGAGGAAGGAGGACTTCCTTCTTGTAGGGCAACACTAGTGACAGGATGAGGGAAGGCAGCTGCTAGCTGGTGGATCCCTGCCTATGAAGGTGCATGGATAGATGAGAGGACAGACACACAATAGTGATGAGTCTTCTCATTAGAACAGTTCCACGAAGAAGGGATAACCACATTTTTAAGATGTGTATTCCTGAATGAATTATGCTTGCACTTCAAGCTAGCGATTTGAAAGCAAGGTATAACTCACCATCAATTCCCCCCCCCCCCCCCCTAAATTTGGAACCATTAATATTGCTTCATGAACTTTCCAATGATCTACGTTATGTGTTGCACAATGAGTGCGCCGACATCAACCACGCTATGAGTGGGCCGACGTCAACCACGCTGAGTGGGCCGACGTCAACCACGCTATGAGAGTGGGCCGACATCAACCACACTATGAGTGGGCCGACGTCAACCACGGGCCAATATAACCACGCTATGAATGGGCCGACGTCACCACACTATAAGTAGGCCAACATAACCAGACTATAAGTAGGCCAACATAACCACGCTATGAGTGAGAATTCATACATCAAGGTATGCCACTGATTTTTCCTTTTGAACTTTATTGACCTTTGCTTCCATGTGGTCATCTGATTTGCGCTCATAACAACATGGTTGTGTGCAATATAGCGAAACGAGTTCCCCAATGGATTCAGAGTGCATGGTTGGGAGCGAGGGGATGAGGAGGAATATAGGAGTAACTAATGCAGGTGTGTTTCTATTGGTGGCATTGTTTGTTGTAGGATCTTCCGGGTAATCCAGGTGCAAATGGTGATAATGGTCAACCAGGACCCAGCGGAGTGCAAGGGCCAGTCGTGAGTCCCTCCGTCCTCGTCTGTCTCTGTCCAATCCTCTTTACTTTTTCACTTTCTTCTCTTGCACACACAGGACAATAATCTCTATGATTGTGTTGGTAAACTCTGGTCTCCTTTCTTCTCTCTCACTCTCTGCTTCTGTTTCCTCCCCAAAGATATTCATGGTGTCTACGTCCATCTTTTTGTTAATTCTATAGGGAGAGAAGTGAGACATTGGGCTACCAGGAATACCAGTGAGTTCTACAACATAATTCTTCCATGATCCTATTAAGGGATGCGAGGGAAAGTTCTCATGTTTCGTTGGGGGTAGGAGTTTGGGAGGTCGAGTGATGATGATATTTGTCGTCATCGAGCGGTAGAAGATGTGGGTGTGGCTTCAAAATGCATTGGCTTATTTATTCTCGACCTCTAACCTCTCTAACCTCTATTCCCTTGTGCAACTTTCAAGGAAAACCACTCCTCCTTTTAACCCCCCCCCCCTCCACCAATCTGAAGACTTGCACACATGACGATCCTTTACCTATCCCTCCATGTTACGCCCCTTTACTGTGCTTGATGTTCAAGCATGAAATGACCTTTTAATGTACTCCATACTCAATGGCCCTTGACTGGACTCCACAGTCGTGCATGATTTTACCACGCTGAGCTGTATTGCCTCGACCCACTCTCATTTCCTTAACCATCCTTATAGGGTGCTAAAGGAGACCGAGGACCTGCTGGAGTATCGCATACGATTAGTCTCGGCCAAGACGTAAGTTAATAGCTGGAATGTAAACATTTGTGTCAGCTATGCCCCCAATCCACATCACATGAATTAGTCCTGCCAACTGTAGCATGCTGTTGCCCCAAATATCACTCACAAATTTAGATTAGGCTACGCCTTGCCACTCAAAGCTTCATGCAAAACCATCAATCTACAATTACTTATGGTTGTTAAATATCCTTGGTTTGATTATGCTCACACCAGCGGCAGAAGAGAGAGAAGCTAGCTTCGGGAAGGCATTACCGACATTGGGATCAATCCAGTAGTACCCTGAGGAAGTACACATTGACAAGAATGCTAGCAGGTTGTATAAGGACTAGTGTATATTGAAATGGGGGGGGGGGGGGATGAGGGAAAAACACACACGAGAATGTTGTTGCACAATCCTTCATCATTATTTTGATATTGAACGGAATGATGACTCTATACTATGGCTGTCTCTACAACGCTGTGGGATGATGACTACACTACTATGGCTGTGGGGACGATGAGTCTATACTAGGTCTGTCTCTATCAATGTTATGGTACAATGAGTCTATACTTATGGCTGTCTCCATCAATGTTATGGTACAATGAGTCTATAATATGGCTGTCTCTATCAATGTTATGGGCCAATGAGTCTATACTATGGCTGTTTCCATCAACGCTGTGGGATGATGACGGGATGATGAGTCTATACTATTCCTGTCTCTATCAATGTTATGGTACAATGAGTCTATACTATGGCTGTCTCTATCAATGTTATGGTACAATGAGTCTATACTATGGCTGTCTCTATCAATGTTATGGTACAATGAGTCTATACTATGGCTGTCTCTATCAATGTTATGGTACAATGAGTCTATACTATGGCTGTCTCTATCAATGCTGTTGACATAGTCCAGGGGACAAAATGATCGTTACAAAATAAACAATATTGGAGCAGCCATTGGTAGAGATGAATGTGATTTTTTTTTGGATGCCTTGTTTTAACGAGAGCGCTGATCGCAACCCACTGTCTGACCTTCTTTGAAAGAAGGATTGCAGAGGAAGAGATCATAGCAGCTTCTGGCCGGCGCCTGTTGGCTCCCATTGGGCTTCAGCATAGACTTGATCTCGTTGCGAATCGTGTCCAACTCATTGAAGATGGTGAAGACACCTTCGTTGATGAGCTTGTCTGGGTGCTTCTCACCGAGGTAGAAGCTACCTCCCTTGAGATCGGGTGGAGGAGGATTCTAATGGAAATAAAACCGTATGTGCTAAATATTAGTTCCGTAATCTTAGACGACAATGTGCTTAAAATAACCCGTTGAAATATTTTCCGTCATTTTTTGTGTGTGTCAGACAACAGAAGATCCACAAAATATTCTTAATGATTGGTCCAATCTGACTGCGGCACCAGTCTCCCGGCTCATTACATCTGTCTAGAGAGAAACTAGTAGAGCCAGTATGAGACGTCTCATCCATTTCACTTCCCGAAGCTAGCTTCTCTCTCTTCTGCCGCTGGTGTGAGCATAATCAAACCAAGGATATTTAACAGCCATAAGTAATTGTAGATTGATGGTTTTGCATAAAGCTTTGAGCGGCAAGGCGTAATCTAAATTTGTGAGTGTAATTTGGGGCAACAGCATGCTATGTGGAAATACAGTAGGCAGTACTAATTCATGTGATGTGGGTTGGTGGCATAGCTGACACAAATGTTTACATTCCATGCTATTAACTTACGTCTTGGCCGAGACTAATCGTATGCGATACTCCAGCAGGTCCTCGGTCTCCTTTAGCACCCTATAAGGATGGTTAAGGAAATGAGAGTGGGTCGAGGCAATACAGCTCAGCGTGGTAAAATCATGCACGACTGTGGAGTCCAGTCAAGGGCCATTGCATGCACGGAGTATGGTAAAGGATCATTTGATGCTAGAGCATCAAGCACAGTAAAGGGGCGTAACATGGATGGTTAGGTAAAGGATCGTCACATATGCAAGTCTTCGGATTTGGTGGGGGTTTTAAGGAGTGGTTTTCCTTGAAAGTTGCACAAGGGAATAGAGGTCTAGGCCAATGCCTTTTGAAGCCACACCCACATCTTCTACCGCTCGATGACGACAAATATCATCATCACTCTACCTCCCAAACTCCTACCCCCAAGGAGAACTTTCCCTCACATCACTTAAGAGGATCATGGAAGAATTACATTGTAGAACTCACCGATATTCCTGGTAGCCCAATGTCTCCCTTTTCTCCCTATAGAATTAACAAAAAGATGGACGTAGACACCATGAATATCTTTGGGGAGGAAACAGAAGCAGAGAGTGAGAGAGTGAAATGGATGAGACGTCTCATACTGGCTGTACTAGTTTCTCTCTAGACAGATGTAATGAGCCGGGAGACCTGTGCCGCAGTCAGATTGGACCAACCATAAAGAATATTTTGTGGATCTTCTGTTGTCTGACACACACAAAAAATGACGGAAAATATTTCAACGGGTTATTTTAAGCACATTGTCGTCTATGATTACGGAACTAATATTTAGCACATACGGTTTTATTTCCATTAGAATCCTCCTCCACCCGATCTCAAGGGAGGTAGCTTCTACCTCGGTGAGAAGCACCCAGACAAGCTCATCAACGAAGGTGTCTTCACCATCTTCAATGAGTTGGACACGATTCGCAACGAGATCAAGTCTGTGCTGAAGCCCAATGGGAGCTAACAGGCGCCGGCCAGAAGCTGCTATGATCTCTTCCTCTGCAATCCTTCTTTCAAAGAAGGTCAGTCAGTGGGTTGCGATCACGCTCTTGTTAAAACATGGCATCCAAAAAAATTCACATTCATCTCTACCAATGGCTGCTTTATCCCCTGGACTATGTCAACAGCATTGATATAGACAGCCATAGTATAGACTCATTGTCCTATAACATTGATAGAGACAGCCATAGTATAGACTCATTGTCCCATAACATTGATAGAGACAGCCATAGTATAGACTCATTGTACCATCATTGATAGAGACAGCCATAGTATAGACTCATTGTCCCATAACATTGATAGAGACAGGCATAGTATAGACTCATTGTACCAAAACATTGATAGAGACAGGAATAGTATAGACTCATTGTCCCACAGCCATAGTATAGAGTCATCATCCCACATCGTTGATGGAAACTGCCATAGTATAGACTCATTGTCTCATAACATTGATAGAGAGAGCCATATTATAGACTCATTGTTCCATAACATTGATGGAGATAGCCCTAGTATAGACTCATCATCCCACAGACATAGTATAGTCATCATCCCACAGCGTTGTAGAGACAGCCATAGTATAGAGTCATCATTCCGTTCAATATAAAAATAATGATGAAGGATTGTGCAACAACATTCTCGTGTATTTTTCCCTCACCCCCCCTCGATTTCAATATACACTAGTCCTTACACAACCTGCTGGCATTCTTGTCAATGTGTACTTCCTCAGGGTACTGATTGATCCCAATGTCGGTAATGCCATGGATGCTGTGCAAGTGTATTGCAGTCGGCCTGGCTGTTCCTGTTTAGACAGCGAGACTCCAGACAACTCTGCCCATACACAGCACTGGCCTGGCGCCAGGAACACTCTCTTCTCTTCTCTAGGTCACCATGTACGTGAGGAGCTTATTTATTAGTGTTAAATTTCCTGTTGCCACTTTGAAATATATATGCAGAGCATCACTCTTCTCTCACTTGTAATATATATGCAGAGCATCACTCTTCTCTCACTTGTAATATATATGCAGAGCATCACTCTTCTCTCACTTGTAATATATATGCAGAGCATCACTCTTCTCTCACTTGTAATATATATGCAGAGCATCACTCTTCTCTCACTTGTTATAATATATGCAGAGCATCACTCTTCTCTCACTTGTAATATATATGCAGAGCATCACTCTTCTCTCACTTGTAATATATATGCAGAGCATCACTCTTCTCTCACTTGTAATATTATATGCAGAGCATCACTCTTCTCTCACTTGTAATATATATGCAGAGCATCACTCTTCTCTCACTTGTAATATATATGCAGAGCATCACTCTTCTCTCACTTGTAATATATATGCAGAGCATCACTCTTCTCTCACTTGTAATATATATGCAGAGCATCACTCTTCTCTCACTTGTAATATATATGCAGAGCATCACTCTTCTATTATATGATTTTTGGTGGGAGGGGGAGAACGACAGCACTGTCACCTGTCACTGGAGGTCAAGGGTTCCCTTGAGTATTTTAGATTGTGCCTGGCTAGACGAATCCTTATCAATAATTTTAGTATTGTTGTTAGTATTTTAACTTTCTCTGAAATTCTGATGCTTTGAAAATGTTGAATATTAATATTGTGATTTAAAAAATATGCTCTTGCATAGATTATTTGAGGAACCCTATCTACCCCACTATCCCCTGTATAAAACACTGTGTAGACATCATTTTTATTTTTGCTATAGATGACTTGCCCCATCTCAGTGGATCAGCTGTCGCTCCTCAGATTACTGAGTTCAAGTGCTAAACAGGTTTTTACTCTTCACGATTCTAAAGCCGATTTCGAGTTCATAGGAACAGACGGAAAAACTCTCAGTGCCTCGCACATCAACAAAGAACAGGTGAGCAGGGGGTGGGCGTGGCAGAATAGCTCACTTCTGCATAATTATGCCCGCACTAAGTGATTCTAAGCATTCTGTGTAATATTGATTAATTTTCACAGCGTGCAAATTGTGCTTAATTAGAGCAGAATAATATTAACTAATGCAGCAATTCATAAGGAACATGTAAATACCAAATTGGGTCCACAATTCTGAAATTGTTTGCGAGAATGAAAAGTTCCCCATATGTCATTCACTTAATTAGAGCAGAACAGCCAAGCTGGTGTAATGTGTCAGTTAACCTCGAGTAGATGACCTCCCTTAGTTTTGGCTATCATATGCTCTCGATCAAGCACGCCATTATAAAAATCCATATATATATATTATCTGTTGACAGATCGGCAAGTTCAGAACTGACTTTGTTATCCAAGGGGAGCCAGAATGGCTGCCACTGGACAACTTCATCCCACACGACGACACCTTCGGCTTCGAGCTTGGGCGTGCATGTTTCTGCAATCAACAGTAATATTGAATATTCTAGTAGATGTAATACTGGAGACCAAGCAGGCCACGACTGTCGATAAGACTGGTTTCTGTGTAATTATGCTGTTGTGTGTATAACATACACTCTCTGTTGTAGTAACCACATGAAATTATTTTCTTGTTTTCTTTCTGGTGTGTATATATGTATGTATGTGTGTGTGTGCATATATAATTGGCATATGTACTCTTGTGATGTAAACTCAATAAATGTTTTCTCACTTCTTTCACATGATGGGATTTACAAAAGTATCAGATTCACTCAATAAGAACAGAATGGGCAGGAAATTATTTTTTGGTGCAGTTATTCACTTAATTAGAACAGAACACGGGAATTCAAACATAGACTGCTATCAACAAATTTGCACTGTTCCCACCGAATTAGAACACGCAAATAATGCAGTCATTCATTTAATTAGAACAGAACAACAGGTGAAGCAGCCGTCCACTTTGTTCATCTCTGTGGCACTGAGGGAAATCTTTTTGGCACTGGTCTCCAACTTTTCAAACACTGCACAAGAACCCGGGTGTGCTTCCTTGGATGCATGAACCAGCGTGTTGTTCAGGTAGAGACAATTGGCTCCAATATCATCCGGAACTTCGAGATAATCGTATTTGAAGTGACCCTTCTCCTCCATGACCTTGCGAGCATCGCTAGCTGCCATTGAGGTGCCGATGGCGATGAGATCACGGCCAGCCATGGAGAGGAAGGACTTCAGGTGAAGTCCTTCTTGTAGGGCAACGCTAGTGACAGGATGAGGGAAGACAGCTGCTAGCTGGTGCATCCCTGCCTATGAAGGTGCATGGATAGATAGATGAGAGGACGGACACACAATAGTGATGAGTCTTATTAGAAACAGTTCACGAAGAATGAATAACCACATTTTTGAAGGATGTGCATTCCTGAATGAATTATGCTTGCACTTCAAGCTAGCGATTTGATGATTATGGTATAACTCCTCCCCACCCCCTAAATTTGCGAACCATTTAATATTGTTTCATTAGCTTTCCAATGATCTACTTTATCTATGTGGTGGGATGCACAATGAGTGGGCCGACATAACCACGCTATGAGTGGGCCGACATAACCACGCTATGAGTGGGCCGACATGACCACGCTATGAGTGGGCCGACATAACCATGCTATGAGTGGGCCGACATAACCACGCTATGAGTGGGCCGACATAACCACGCTATGAGTGGGCCAACATAACCACGCTATGAGTGGGCCGACATAACCACGCTATGAGTGGGCCGACATAACCACGCTATGAGTGGGCCGACATAGCCACGCCATGAGTGGGCCGACATAACCACGCTATGAGTGGGCCGACGTCAACCACGCTATGAGTGGGCCGACGTCAACCACGCTATGAGTGGGCCGAAATAACCACGCTATGAGTGGGCCGACATAACCACGCTATGAGTGGGCCGACATAACCACGCCATGAGTGGGCCGACATAACCACGCTATGAGTGGGCCGACGTCAACCACGCTATGAGTGGGCCAACATAACCATGCTAGGAGTGGGCTGACGTCAACCACGCTATGAGTGGGCCGACATAACCACGCTATGAGTGGGCCGACATAACTACGCTATGAGTGGGCCGACATAACCACGCTATGAGTGGGCCGACGTCAACCACGCTATAAGTAGGCCAACATAACCACGCTATGAGTGGGCCGACATAACCACGCTATGAGTGGGCCGACATAACCATGCTATGAGTGGGCCGACATGACCACGCTATGAGTGGGCCGACATAACCACGCTATGAGTGGGCCGACATAACCACGCTATGAGTGGGCCGACATAACCACGCTATGAGTGGGCCGACGTCAACCACGCTATGAGTGAGCCGACGTCAACCACGCTATGAGTGAGCCGACGTCAACCACACTATGAGAGGGCCGATGTCAACCACATTATGAGTGGGCTGACGTCAACCACGCTATGAGTGGGCCGACATTTCCACGCTATGAGTGGGCCGACATAACCACGCTATGAGTGGGCCGACATAACCATGCTATGAGTGGGCCGACATAACCCACGCTATGAGTGGGCCGACATGACCACGCTATGAGTGGGCCGACATAACCACGCTATGAGTGGGCCGACATTTCCACGCTATAAGTAGGCCAACATAACCACGCTATGAGTGAGAATTCATACATCAAGGTATGCCACTGATTTTTCCTTTTGACCTTTATTGACCTTTGCTTCCATGTGGTCATCTGAAAACTTTGCACTCATAACAACATGGTTGTGTGCAATGTAGCAAAACGAGTCCCCCTCTAAATCCATATATGGAATTCCCTCTAAGTATTTGAGCTGGTTTCATAAGACACACCTCGTTGGTCCTGGTCGAGAGACCGACAAAGAACTCTCTGCCAGTGAAGAGGACATCTCCTCCATCCATGCGCCCTGGCTCCTTCATATCGATCACTTGCAGACCCAACTCCCTCATCTTCTTCCTCATGGCAACTGTCTCCCCCCGCCTGCTCTCATGACCTGTGAGGATATGGTCACATGACTACAAGGTGCAGACCACATGACTTTAAGTTAGGCCACATGGCAGGGAAAAGCATCACGTGCATACAATGGTAATAAGGACTACTTCATCTTATATGGTAAAGGGTTTCCACAGAAAAAACACTAATGTGGGGTAAGTTTGGAGACTGCTTCCTGTCACGGAATTTAGAGGATAACACGATTGCAATTGAAGATCACATGACCAGCACATGACCAGCCTATCAAGGTATATGACATTCTCTCTAATAGTAATTGCAGTTGCTGCTGACACTTCCACTCCAATCGACCTGTGATTACTGGATGCATGACAAATGATGTTGAAAGGAGGAAAAAATGGGGGGAAAGAGAAGCCAGTCTTCGATGGTCTCTTTCTGATCAATCCATCTGTTTCAGAAGTGCTTTTCTGAGAATGATTGCTAGGTGGGACCGCTTCTTCTTTGACAAAGGAGGTGCTCCTGGATGGACCTTTTTGTAAGCCAGTGCGCATTCACGAAAAAAGTTACAGAGTGACATGGTTACAGCTGGAGGTCAGTTGCTATAGAGACTGAAGCTGGAGGGTGGTTGCTATAGAGACTGACATGTGTTTATATTTGGAGGGGTGGTTACTATAGAGACTGACAAGGTTATATTTGTATTTGAAGGTGTGGTTACTATAGAGACTGACGTGGTTAAACAAAAAACAAAGAACAAACAATTAAAAAACAGGATTAAACAAGTCAAACAAGAAAGAAAGAAAACAAGAAAGGAAACCAGAGTGTGCCCATGTAGAAACAACGAGATGATCCTTTACCATATAAATCATACTCACCCCCCTTAAAAGGCGTACATATGCCTGGTGTGTTAGGCCAGACTGTTACACCAACACAGAGCAGTACACAATGCCTGGTGTGTTAGGCCAGACTGTTACACTCACACAGAGCAGCACACAATGCCTGGTGTGTTAGGCCAGACTGTTACACTCACACAGAGCAGTACACAATGCCTGGTGTGTTAGGCCAGACTGTTACTTCAACACAGAGCAGTACACAATGCCTGGTGTGTTAGGCCAGACTGTTACACCCACACAGAGCAGTACACAATGCCTGGTGTGTTAGGCCAGACTGTTACACTCACACAGAGCAGCACACAATGCCTGGTGTGTTAGGCCAGACTGTTACACTCACACAGAGCAGCCCACAATGCCTGGTGTGTTAGGCCAGACTATTACACTCACACAGAGCAGTACACAATGCCTGGTGTGTTAGGCCAGACTGTTACACCAACACAGAGCAGTACACAATGCCTGGTGTGTTAGGCCAGACTGTTACACCCACACAGAGCAGTACACAATGCCTGGTGTGTTAGGCCAGACTGTTACACCGACACAGAGCAGTACACAATGCCTGGTGTGTTAGGCCAGACTGTTACACCCACACAGAGCAGTACACAATGCCTGGTGTGTTAGGCCAGACTGTTACACTCACACAGAGCAGCACACAATGCCTGGTGTGTTAGGCCAGACTGTTACACCCACACAGAGGAGCACACAATGCCTGGTGTGTTAGGCCAGACTGTTACACCGACACAGAGCAGTATACAATGCCTGGTGTGTTAGGCCAGACTGTTACACCAACACAGAGCAGTACACAATGCCTGGTGTGTTAGGCCAGACTGTTACACCAACACAGAGCAGTACACAATGCCTGGTGTGTTAGGCCAGACTGTTACACCAACACAGAGCAGTATACAATGCCTGGTGTGTTAGGCCAGACTGTTACACCAACACAGAGCAGTACACAATGCCTGGTGTGTTAGGCCAGACTGTTACACCAACACAGAGCAGTACACAATGCCTGGTGTGTTAGGCCAGACTGTTACACCAACACAGAGCAGTACACAATGCCTGGTGTGTTAGGCCAGACTGTTACACTCACACAGAGCAGTACACAATGCCTGGTGTGTTAGGCCAGACTGTTATACTCACACAGAGCAGTACACAATGCCTGGTGTGTTAGGCCAGACTGTTGCATCCACACAGAGCAGTACACAATGCCTGGTGTGTTAGGCCAGACTGTTACACTCACACAGAGCAGTACACAATGCCTGGTGTGTTAGGCCAGACTGTTATACTCACACAGAGCAGTACACAATGCCTGGTGTGTTAGGCCAGACTGTTGCACCAACACAGAGCAGTACACAATGCCTGGCAGTGTGTTCGGCCACACTGTTACACTCACAGAGCAGTACACAATGCCTGGTGTGTTAGGCCAGACTGTTACACTCACACAGAGCAGTACACAATGCCTGGTGTGTTAGGCCAGACTGTTACACTCACACAGAGCAGTACACAATGCCTGGTGTGTTCGGCCAGACTATTACACCCACACAGAGCAGTACACAATGCCTGGTGTGTTAGGCCAGACTGTTACACCCAACACAGAGCAGTACACAATGCCTGGTGTGTTAGGCCAGACTGTTACACCAACACAGAGCAGTACACAATGCCTGGTGTGTTAGGCCAGACTGTTACACCCAACACAGAGCAGTACACAATGCCTGGTGTGTTAGGCCAGACTGTTACACCCAACACAGAGCAGTACACAATGCCTGGTGTGTTAGGCCAGACTGTTACACTCACACAGAGCAGTACACAATGCCTGGTGTGTTAGGCCAGACTGTTACACCCACACAGAGCAGTACACAATGCCTGGTGTGTTAGGCCAGACTGTTACACCAACACAGAGCAGTACACAATGCCTGGTGTGTTAGGCCAGACTGTTACACCAACACAGAGCAGTACACAATGCCTGGTGTGTTAGGCCAGACTGTTACACTCACACAGAGCAGTACACAATGCCTGGTGTGTTAGGCCAGACTGTTTTACACTCACACAGAGCAGTACACAATGCCTGGTGTGTTAGGCCAGACTGTTACATCCACACAGAGCAGCACACAATGCCTGGTGTGTTAGGCCAGACCACACAGAGCAGTACACAATGCCTGGTGTGTTAGGCCAGACTGTTGCACTCACACAGAGCAGCCCACAATGCCTGGTGTGTTAGGCCAGACTGTTACACCAACACAGAGCAGTACACAATGCCTGGTGTGTTAGGCCAGACTGTTACACTCACACAGAGCAGCAAACAATGCCTGGTGTGTTAGGCCAGACTGTTACACTTACACAGAGAAGTACACAATGCCTGGTGTGTTAGGCCAGACTGTTCCACCAACACAGAGCAGTACACAATACCTGGTGTGTTAGGCCAGACTGTTACACTCACACAGAGCAGTACACAATGCCTGGTGTGTTAGGCCAGACTGTTACACCAACACAGAGCAGTACACAATGCCTGGTGTGTTAGGCCAGACTGTTACACCCACACAGAGCAGCACACAATGCCTGGTGTGTTAGGCCAGACTGTTACACTCACACAGAGTAGTACACAATGCCTGGTGTGTTAGGCCAGACTGTTACACCAACACAGAGCAGTACACAATGCCTGGTGTGTTAGGCCAGACTGTTGCACCCACACAGAGCAGTACACAATGCCTGGTGTGTTAGGCCAGACTGTTACACCAACACAGAGCAGTACACAATGCCTGGTGTGTTAGGCCAGACTGTTACACCAACACACAATGCCTGGTGTGTTAGGCCAGACTGTTGCACTCACACAGAGCAGTACACAATGCCTGGTGTGTTAGGCCAGACTGTCACACCCACACAGAGCAGCACACAATGCCTGGTGTGTTAGGCCTGTTGCACCAACACAGAACAGCACACAATGCCTGGTGTGTTAGGCCAGACTGTTACACTCACAGAGAGCAGTACACAATGCCTGGTGTGTTAGGCCAGACTGTTACACCGACACAGAGCAGTACACAATGTCTGGTGTGTTTCTTACTTCCACAATGCAGCTGTTACATTCCTCTAGACTGATTTCTTCATCTTAGAATAAAGTTTCCATAGCCACTGACTGCTCACTTCTTTGCTACTAGAGAATGCAGCTGCAGAGGATAGCAGAAGCTATTAATATGAGCTACTAATTCGTCAACCTTTTTCCCCCCTTACACTTAGCAAACTCTCCACAGAGAAGTAGAATGTGCTCAGATGCTGACCTCAATATTGCATAAATAAATAAATAAATAAATAAATAAATAAATAAATAAATAAATAAATAAATAAATAAATAAATAAATAAATAAATAAATAAATAAATAAATAAATAAATAAATAAATAAATAAATTAATAAATAAATAAATAAATAAATAAATAAATAAATAAATAAATAAATAAATAAATAAATAAATAAATAAATAAATAAATAAATAAATAAACTGCACCGACGAGTAGCTGGTGATGGCATAATTATTCATGTGCTAGTTCAGTCTGCACCGTTACATAATTAAAGGTACATTTACTAGTGTATTGATGCCCACCACTGCTTTATCTTTTGACCAGGCTCAAATTCAGGAAGGGAAAGTGCCCCCTCACCACCCCCCCCCCCCCCCCCCCCAAATATGGCCATGTTCATGTACCGTATTTGCCGGAGTATAAGTCGCAGTAGTAGCTCCAAATCTTCTTCTCCAATTGAGGGGTGCGACTTATAATCCGAACATGCTTAAACAACTGGGCGAGGTCTCTAGTGGCACGTGTGTCGATAAAATGTCTGGGAAGCGAATGAGTTACACTGCTGGCTTTAAGCTCAAAGTAGTTGGGTATGCAGAGAAGTTCGGAAACAGAGCAGCGGAAAGAGAGTATAGAGTCAGTGAAAAATCGGTCAGGGACTGGAGAAAGAAGAAGAGTGTTTTGACAACGCTGCCGAGATGCGCTAAAGGAAGGAAGGTGGTATTCGAAACTTTACCTATTGTCATTGCGCATGCGACCTATACTCCAACTATTATAGATTTTCAAAATGATGGCCAACTTTGGGGGGTGCGACTTATATTCCGGTGCGACTTATACTCCGGCAAATACGGTAGTAAGATTTAAATTAGGGGACCTGTAGTACGCAAGTTATGTTCGCGCAGGGGGAAGTGGATGGGAATATAGAAGGATCTGTGCCAAAGAATTCCATAGTTTATAGCGTTCTTCTTTAGGTGTGCTGGTTTACTACCCTTGCGAGGGAGTTTACTACCCTTGCTAAGGAGTTTACTGCCCTTACAAAGAAGTTTACTACCCTTGCAAAGGAGTTTACTATGCTTGCAAAGGAGTTTACTATCCTTGCAAAGAAGTTTACTACCCTTGCAAAGGAGTTTAATACACTTGCAAAGGAATTTACTGCCCTTGCTAAGGAGTTTACTACCCTTGCAAAGAAGTTTACTATCCTTGCAAAGGAGTTTACTATCCTTTCAAAGGATTCGAGGAATGCTGGAAGTGTTTTTGGTGCTAAAACAGCCAAAAACCATTTAGGAGAAGCTGCCAAAGCGAGTTCTACTTGAGATCTAAACTTTTTTGGGGGGGTATGGTTTTAGCCCCCCCCCCCCCCCCCCCCCCCCCCCCATTAAAAAATAGCGAACAAGCGTAGCGCTATTGTACCCCCCCCCAATACATGTGTATATACATTTGAAAATAATTTTCCCCGTTTTGTCATTTGTTATTATCAAGAAGCCTCCTTCCAAGAAGTTGCTCAGGGTAACTCCAGACCTAACCAATCATAAGCAGATGCTATTCTTTACCATGCTTATTACTATATCATATTCACGTGCCTATATATTTTATGCATTCATGCAGCATAAGTACATAGTTACCTGTTTTTGTTGTTAGTTGAAAGGTCTGTGCCACTAACTATTGCCACAAGAGTAAAACTCCCACAAGAGTAAAACTCGCAGTGCATCACTTCTTGCAGGAAAAGGGGGAAAAAAGAAGGGGAAAAATGCATATAAACGAGTGTTTATTGGTTTGACGACCTTGTACCAATTTATGGATTTTCTTTAATGCATAACTTGCATACAAGTTTTAGTAAACATGACTCTGTGTGTATATATATCAATACATAGATTTAGGACAGTTAAGTACATAGCACATAGCTAGTACATAGCTAGATAGATGAGACAAAAATTATATGAGAAAGAAATGTTTACCAATGAAGAGACAATCATTTAAAGAACCCTTTACCTAATACAACAGTTAATAATACAACAGTTAATAGGTAAGGATCCTTTAAATGTGTGTGGTCTACATGGGTCTTGTATTTCTTTTTTTTAATGATCTATAAAAAAACATTTTTTGGTCTTATTTCTTCAAAGCCAAGTAAGAAGTACAACACCTGATCATGGATGCTATTATTTGTCACGTTTATTACTAAAGTTAGACACAAGCGCAAAGAGACATGTAGTTTCATAGTTTTTGTTAAATGTTGTCACAAGAGCTGCTGGCCACTTCATGGAACGAAAATGAGCATCAACACGGCGTTTATGATATTGACGATCCTTTACCAAATCATCTGGTTTTGTTTTGCCTCGTGTAAATGGGTTATTTAGTTGTTGTTTTTTGTGTGTGCGTGCGTGTGTGTGTGTGTGTTGACAGTTTGGAGTCTTCTGATAGTAAAACTAGACAAACGGACATATCCTACATATCCTACATATCCTACAGTTAGGTAGGGGGGAAAGTAGTTAAATGTACACAAACAGATGGTGCTAAATTGAGAGATGGCAATGTGGCGGACAGTTATCAGCTTCTGGTACGACGAATAGACATACATGTACACTGTATGCAAGTTATGTGTGGTGAAGAAAAGAGGCTAGATTGATAAGATCTTGAAGACAGAAGGCTTGAATGTTGTTGTTGTTGTTTTTGGGGGGGGGGGGGGAGGCTGCTGGTTTACTACCTTCGCGAAGGATTCAAGCGCACATATAAGGATTGCTACCACACTGCCCAGTGCACCCTAGGATGGTGAGAAGTGCAGTGCCTGCACATATAAGTATTGTTACCACACTGCACAGTGCACACATACCTAGGATGATGAGCAGTGCAGTGCCTGCACATACCACACTGCCCAGTGCACACATACCTAGGATGGTGAGCAGTGCTGTGCCGCCACATACAACCACGGGATCCTCCACGAACACGCAGTCGGGAAACCTGTCGTCTGGTTCAATCACATGTACTTCCTTCACAAGACCTTTCAGCACCTGCACACACACACACACACACACACACACACACACACACACCAACAAATAGCACAGTGCAAAGTACGTGTATTAAGAGGGCAACTATGGAGTCATATAAATGCACAAGGAGACTGGTGGGACTATCCATGATGTGACCTAGCCTGAAGACATGTGCCCTAGCATGAATGACATGTGACCCAGCATGAATGACATGTGACCCAGCATGAATGACATGTGACCTAGCATGAAGACATGTGCCCTAGCATGAATAACACTTGACCTAGCATGAATGACATGACCTAGCATGAATGACATGTGACCTAGCATGAATGACATGTGACCTAGCATGAAGACATGTGCCCTAGCATGAATAACGCTTGACCTAGCATGAAGACATGTGCCCTAGCATGAATAACACTTGACCTAGCATGAATGACATGACCTAGCATGAATGACATGTGACCTAGCATGAATGACATGTGACCTAGCATGAATGACATGTGACCTAGCATGAAGAGCATGAATAACACTTGACCTAGCATGAATGACTTGTGCCCTAGCATGAATGACATGTGACCTAGCATGAATGACATGTGACCTAGCATGAATGACTTGTGACCTAGCCTGAAGACATGTGCCCTAGCATGAATAACACTTGACCTAGCATGAATGACATGTGACCTAGCATGAATGACATGTGACCTAGCATGAATGACTTGTGACCTAAGCCTGAAGACATGTGCCTAGAATGCATGACACGTGACCATGAATGACACGTGACCATGAATGACACGTGACCATGAATGACACGTGACCTAGCATGAATGACATGTGACCTAGCCTGAAGACATGTGCCCTAGCATGAATGACATGTAACCTAGCCTGGTGCCCTAGCGTGAATGACATGTGACCTAGTATGAATGACACATGACCTAGCCCGAAGACATGTGTCCTAGTGTGAATGACATGTGATCTAGCATGAATGACACGTGACCTAGCATGAATGACATGTGACCTAGCCTGAAGACATGTGTCCTAGTGTGAATGACATGTGACCTAGCATGAATGACACGTGACCTAGCATGAGTGACATGTGACCTAGCCTGAAGACATGTGTCCTAGTGTGAATGACATGTGACCTAGCATGAATGACACGTGACCTAGCATGAGTGACATGTGACCTAGCATGAGTGACATGTGACCTAGCATGAATGACACACAATGTTAGTATTGAGGGCCAGACCATTTTGTTATGCGTGACAGCAGGCGTGACAGCAGGAAGATATGCTATACTGAAGATGCATCTTTATTTCGGTTTTTCGGCTGTTTCAACACTGAATGCTTCTGCTTCCATCTGGCGAATGAAGACTGAAGCATTTAATTGAAACAATAGGCAAACAGCCAAAAGCTGATTAAGAAGACAATCTTTAATGAAGTCAGAAGAAAAATCACCTGCAAACAAATATTTTATAGTTGGTTCACAAAAGTAGGTGCTGGACTGAGAAGTTTCTTTTAATAAGTTACTAAACAGTGCGTAATTCATTTACAGCATAGATAGTAATAATCAGTGCAAAAAATATGCTGCAGTGTTGGATCCTGGGGAGTCCACCCTCCCCTAGCTAAGTAACTCCCAGTAGGAAGATTATTTCAATTCCAAGAACTTGTAAAATGCCATGTACTTTAGAGATAGACATTAGTTATCCACTCAAGACCTACAAGGCTGGCAGGAGAAAAGTCTCGAGCGCATCTACAGCCAGAAGGTTACTGTGACCCCGCCTCAACCCACCCCCCTGTATTTGCTCTGATATGAACCAAGTAAAAAATCGATGGGTTGTTTAGAACTCTGTTTGCCTGTGCTGCGGCTGTTTTTGCGTTGCTCTACCACGAACAGTTTCCATGCGCTACTTGAACGCAGCCTAGTGCCCTACTAGACAAAGCTAACAGGTAAGGGTCGTCTAAAGGCTTTATACATAACTACACAGACCTCCACATATCGGTGGTGCTGCTGGTGAGCAGTTTCCAAGTTCACGGGCTCACTGGACGCGTCCTGCCTCAAGGCAGCAGCAGGTAGGGTGGAAGGCACTCCACACACAACTGCCTTGCTGTAAGAAAAACAATCATCCATCAGTTAACGCTGATTCAATCTTGCCCTGGCCACGTGGACTATTACTACGGAAAGAATGCTTAAACGGAAGTCATTTCCAATGCTTCTCAAATGGCTTTTAGGTGAGTTTGTTGCAGAGACATTGTAAATTCGAGTCTGAAGCTGTAAACATTTTCCCTCTTACAAATTAAGCACACACTGTCACCTCTTCACTTACAAGTTCATGCTTGGCCTAGCACTTCAAGTTTTGCAGTGCAACAGGTTATTCATGGATTTATAGTAAGGGAGGGGAGGCTTTTTAACAGTTGCACCATTAATAGCATGACCAGTAAGCTTTTGTTTATTTTATAATTTAATCTTAAAAATGTTGAACCCTTTGGGACATCGCACCCCAGTGGAGTACAAAAATAATGACTAAATGAGGTAAGGTGACTTGTACTGTCAGGGTTTCATTTAGGGGGGGGGGGCGAGGGGGCTGCCCCCCTGGAACCTTTTTGCCCCCTCTCGGAAATTGTATTATTAAAATTCATTAGAAACTTTGTCACATCTTTAACCATCATGCCCCTCTCCTTAATATCCAGATTCCTCCAGTTGCCCCCCCCCCCCCCCCCCCCCTTGGACAATTTTCTAAATGCAACCCTGCCTGTAATAAACACTATGACATGCATATCTGATTAACTATGTTAAATGAGTTGTTACTGCTTGGCGGAGTGGAGGGGGCCATAAATCAGTCCCTTCCTCCTCTGTCAACACTTCACTATGCACTGCAAAATGCACCCACACACTTACCATCACCCTCGCACCCTCCACACTCCTTCCCAAGCAACAATGCTACCTTCTCCCTCGGTGCCCACTCTCTCAACTCCTCCAACCACATTCCAGCTCCCTCAATTTCCATCAAGCTCAATCATTAACACTTCCTTCTAAATTCATCCCAGCCTATTTAGGAAGTGCCCCACATCTTCCACTTCCTTCCTGTCGCACATCTATCATGACTACACAGCTTACACCAATTAGACCTGCTGACCCTGTCCTCAAACTAAACATCCACCTCACTCCCCCATATCCATGTAATGACCTTGTGTGCATCTCTGCTCCATCACCTTTTGCCAACCTAAGCCACCTCAAGATGCTCTTACTCTCGACTTCCTCCTCCCAATCACACACATTTCTCTTTTTCATCTTCACCTTCCATTGCCTCACTGACCCTAGCTCATCATTCAGATCATATTCCTCTCAACAGTCTTCCCCACCATCCTATCCCTTCCATCCTTGTCTGCCACAATTTTGACTAGTCGACCCTCCTCCATCTTTGCAAGCACCTACCACAGAGGATTTTTTTCTCCTCCCTCCTCTCTGCCAACTTCCTCCATCCCAAGTCCTCCATCACTGCTGCCACTGTGTTGCTACCCACTACTAGGTTTCTTCTACTCTCAGCTGAGCTGACGCTAATTTCCTACAAGCAGTCTGTCCTGTCAGCCACACTTCAGCAGTGCATGTTCCAGGCCAACAGCTCCCTCACCATCCTACCTCTATCCACTTCCATTTTTCCGTTCACTTTGCTCATCCACACTCCACAGCCTTTCCAGTCCATTCTTCTGCTTTAACCTTCATTTCCTCCAAGTGTACATTCACTCTCAGTTTCTTATCAAAACAAACACCCAGGTATCTGAACGCTTCCACTTCCAGCTCCTCTCTGCACTTCACACTACTTCTCCCTTTCCCAATGACCATCTACCGTACTCTTCTCATTAGACTTCAACTTCCATCTTGTCACAAGTTCTGCACCATATCTGAACTTTTCTTGCAATTTCACTCCTGTGCCTGCCAGAAGCACAATATTATCAGCACAGAGCAGTGCACCCACACCATCCATCCGCCTTCAATCCCAGCTCAGCTCCCTCTAGTTCATCTACCATTCCCGATGCCATGCATGTACATGTTGAATAATGACACCCCTGTCTAAGTCCCCTCTTTATCCCAAACCACCGTGACTGACCCTTCGCCCGATACTATCCTAGTTTCCATCCCATTGTAGAGGCCTTCAGACATTCGTACAAATTTCTCCTCCACTCCTGCCTGTCTCATTGTATACCACAAACCATCCCTCCACACACTGTCGTAAGCCTTGCTGATGTCTAGAAAAGCTAGGTAGGACGATCCCTTCTCCCTTTTCCGAATCTCACATGTACCCCTTAGGACGAACCACTCTGCACATCTCCTCTTCCTTCTGAAACCTCCCTGTGCCTCCATGAAAACTTGTTCCTCACAAAACTTCCCTATCTCTCTGCCTTAGTAAAGACCTTTGCTATGCAACTCCCCCAATGATATTCCTGTATAATTTCCAATCACTTACAGAGTTCCATTTAGAAATTGTCCAAGGGGGGCAACTGGAGGAATCTGGATTAAGGGTGGGGGGGGGCGGGGGGGGGGGGGGGGGGGGGGGGCATAATGGTTAAAGATGTAACAAAGTTC